>JAODAH020030710.1:0-78722 GCA_027574865.2 Coproporus ventriculus | reverse complement strand
AGATAGCAGATGCGCTATGAATTGATTTTAAGGGATATCTTTCAAGACATGATTTCATTTCTGTACATTCAAGAAAACGATTTTTTGGGCACAAATATTTTTGAATAATAAACCTTATTTTGTCTAATTTGTATTTTTTTTTTTGTTCATACTAAAATTTATTTTTAACAAACTTTTTGTGTATTAATTGCGTTTTCGCGTTCGTCAAGGAAACCAAAAAACTGGAAGTAAAAACCCGTACTAAAAAGTTAAATAACGGGCACAAAGTTGAAAACTAAATAATTAAAAAATGGAAAATTTTTGAATATTAAAAAACAAATTACAAAACGATATGAGAAAAAACTAAATTAAAAATAATAAAAATGAAGTAAAGAAAATAGAAAAAAAGTTATAAATTTAAAAATCAAACTAAAAAATAAACAAAAAAATTTTAATGTGGAAGTTGGAAAAGTCCAGACCACTCGATGACTTTGAATAAATAGAAAAAAAATAAAATATTAAACTGAATATTTAACTAATCCCAAGAAAAATAACAGAAAACTGAAAAGGAAACAAAGAAAAATAATTGGGAAAAATCACTTTCTCAACTTTTGAACAATTTTATCTGTTTGCCATTTTTCTTTTTCTCTTTTTACTTCCTGTGTAGGGAAGAATTGTAATCATGAAAACCTTGATATTTTGATGCCAAACCACCTTTAAAAGTTCCCAAAACACGTTTCTGAAGTTTTTCCGATAATGTCAGTGTGTGTGTGTATATACCGCTTTCTAATTATCAATAAAGTGCGAAACTGTTGATTTGTAAGAATTTACGTTGAGTTAAAAGTGTTTAAGAAAATTTTTATAGTCTTGTATGCCCTCCCAATAATTTCTTCCCTACAAAGTATCCCCAAGAAATATAAATTTACCATTTTAGAAACCTCTTGAAGAAGGACGCAAGTCCGAAAAGACGTTCAGTTATTATTAAATAATTATTAATGAAACTTAACCGCATATGTTAAATTGTTTTTATTTTATTAAAAATGTTTCATCGAGTGCCCTGCGAGGACTAAGTTAATTCTAAATTTACCACTTATAAAAAATTTGTGCATTGTGGAGGATGATAGGTTATGTATCTCAAACCAAGCCTTAATTACATTTGCTACTTTACAACTCTTCTACCGCTCTCGCCGTTGCCACCATCTTTTTCAAAATGGCGCATGACGGCGCAATGTGATGACTGTAGCTTCCCCGTTTATCGTTTAACACAGCTCAGACATAAATGTACATATTTATAAATGATTTGCACTCCTATTAGGAATTTCTGGATAAGGAAAATCATTAAAAATAACTTTCAAAACAAAATTTAAAATTTCATATAAAAATAAATTAGAAACCACAAAATCCAAATTTTTATTATTTTAATCTTAATAAAAAAATTTCAAGTAATCGTTGGATTCCTAAATTAAAAATTTAGCAATTATTTGGTAACCAAGGAAACACGTGACTTATTCGTTATTATTTAATTCAGAAGTAAAGCAATTCTTGCAAATACTGAATTTTGTTCTAAGTTATAGTGAAATTTTATTCCAAAAATTTGTTGGGTGTACAGAAAATAATATTTTAATGTGTAATTATAATAGATTTAATTATATGAGCTTCGAAAGAAACTTGTCATTCTGACAAAACGACTAAAAATATTTCAACTTAATGCAATCTAAAATGTAATAATTCGAACATTGATCCAACTAGAAAACAAATATTTGATTCATTTCATTTTTGATCATTTTTTATAATTACGATTGTATATTAGTACACCAAAATATTATTAGTCGTAAGCAATAATTGTGATATTTTAAAGTGTTTTTTTTTTGTTTCAGGCTCCGGTCAAATATCCCGTTTGTGAAGATACAGAGGAGTGAGTGTGACGCTGTGAAGCGAGTGTCTATGGCAGATTCAACTAGTGCGAGCACGAGCAGCCTCAAGCGTGAGAAATCACCAAAACGTGGCCCAGCCAAGCGCCTCCGGACACAATCATCTGCAACAAATAATGTAAGTCCAAATAAAATTATAATTTTTTTTCAAAATTTTAAGGTTTTTGATTTAGGTGAAAGCAGAAATTGAGGTGGCTAATAAAGCATCAGGATCTTCCGAAGACCATAATATTCCTGAAATATCTGCAAATATTTCTTCTTCAGGGTTGGAGACTGAGCGTTCACAAAGATCAACTAAATCAACTAAATCAAGAAGATCAACTAAATCAAGCAGTTCAACTAAATCGCTTCTTATTAGAAAGAGCGAAGAGAAAAGTCTAAAAATGAATAGCGAAAACTACAAACCCACTATATCAAGTATAAATATTGATCATAGTGAAGTAATTCGGCCAAGCACATCTGGTGAGAGAGAGCCAAACATAGAAAACAACAGATTGCATACAAATTTAAAAGGAGACCTAGAACCTAGTATAAAAATTAGGTTAAGAAAAATGTCAGATGTTATTGATACAAAACCCAGCATTAGAAGAAGTAGCCGCATAAAGAGTCTTGGAACCCATTGTTTTTCAAACAAAATACATACAAGTCCAACAGCAGGCACGTCTGGTTTAAATGGATCAATTCACAAATATCCGTTACGCAGTCTGGGGCGTTTGCCCGATCCAATAGTTAAGAAATCGAGCGATACAAAAAAAATAGCACTGCGGGCCACCACCAGGAAATACAAAAAAAGAGAAGAACCAGAGCCTACTCGCGTACTTAGAAGTAGTGCCGTATTGAGGCGAAGCAATAGAATTCGCAAACGTACTAATAAAAATTGCTGAAGCATTTTGTCATTTGTATATAGTATGCTATATCTATGAATCATGATGTATCCGAAAAATTTCACTTCCTTTTTTCTAGATCAACTGCAGCTTTGTAGTTTTGTGCATGTTTTTTTTAAAAGTTAAATACTTGTGTTTTTGATATGTTGGTAATGATTATTGTTGTTTATTATCCTAACAATCAACTGTTATTTCTCTATTATACTACAATTATTTTACCTTACTGCGTACTGTATTAGGGGTTTCGGAATGCGAAACAAATCTATAAAAAACAATTAAAATTGGAACCTTTGTTGCAATAATAAAAATTAAAAATTAGTTTGATTGTATATCATCAATTATTTATTTTACTCTTAAACATTTTGACTTTTTAAAATACCTTTATCTACTCCTAAACTAAAATGAACATATAAAGTTATTGTGTCTGTGAAGGATCCCATTAAATAAATCTTGCGCAAAGAATCCAAATCTTGCGTAAATGATACTGGACTTTAATTATTAAACGATTTTTATTGGCAATGAAACTCTAGCAACAACAAACGTCAAACTGAAACGTTTAGTCTATTAATGAATCGCGATTTTTTAGATTTATCGGTAAGAATAATAAATATTTTTTTTGTAGATTCAACGGTATTCTAATAGCTGTTTTAATTATTTTCGAATTTAATTATTAATGTAAATAAAGGCAACGTAATAAATGATATTCGAATTTTATTTATAACTGTATAGTTCCTATGCACTTCGTTACAATTACAAAGTAACACGACTATAATTATTTACATTTCGTTTCATTAATAAAAATTATAAATTGCAAACAATTAATACTGGTAGAACTAATAGGTTCATCAACCAAAGTAATTATGATGTAATCCGAAATTTTTTTGCTGTAGTCGCAGATAGCAGATGCGCGATAAATTGATTTTGAGATGAAGATATGCTTTCATTTCTGAACATTTAAGAAAACGATATTTTGAGCACATTTATTTTTGAATAATAAACTTTATTCTCTCCAATTTGTAGTTTTCTGTATTCATAATATTTTTTTTATCAAACTTATAGTGTATTAATTCTATTTTTACAGGAAACAAAAAACTCATACTAAAAGTGAACACTTGGTAATTAAAAAATTGAAATTATTGAGAAATCTTTAAAAAAAAACAAGGAAAAACTAAATTGGCTAGATATTTAATTAGAATTCCGCAATTTTTGCTCACGCTATTGCAATAGTGCACACCCTTTTCCTAGCCTCAATTACTAAGAGTTTTAATTTTAACAGCAAAATTACAAAAAATAACTGGAATTAATAAAAAACATTTTATAAAACTCATGTCTTATATTTTTAATAAAGCGTTTTTGGTGAAGATAAGAAATACATAATTCTTACACAAAAAATAAAGTAAACAAAGTAAATAACAGAACAAATTAAAAACAAACTCAATGCCAGCAGTACCAAACATGAGCAATTAAAAGATAAACAGTAACAACTAAAAGGCTGCTAAGTGTGATCGGTACGCCAACTCTGGAAATAAAAACCAGTGATCAAAACAAATTCCAACATAAAATTTCTAATTAGATTTTCAATAATCCAATTTATGTGAAGAGAAGTTGGTGAATTCTTTTCAAAGAAAATGAACTTACTTCATGAATTCAATGAAGGAGAACCGATATCCATGCTGTTCAGCTACCCCGGCACAAATAATGTTCGAAGACGATCCGAATAATGTTCCATTTCCTAAAAATATAATTTTTTATTAGGTTATATTGAAGTTGGCTGTAATTCTTAAGTTACCTCCTAAACAAGCTCCAAATGACAATGCCCAAATTAATGGCTGTAATGGCAAATTCAATTCATGGTTTGAAGCTAAACTTGTAGCAATACGGATCATCATTGTTGTTAAAGGGATGTTATCTACAAAAGCTGAAGCTATTGCTGAGACCCAAAGTATCAGAAGAATTGTGACTGTCAGTCGAGAATCTTGATTTACGGACATAACTATGTTTTGGGTTTGTTGACCTATCCAAGCTATTAGTCCTAAACGAGCTAAAGACTAGAAATAAAATTAAATTAAATCTAAATATACCTTGAAAATGCTGTACCTCCATTAAAATAAAAAGTGAAGCAAAGAAGAGTAAAGTAGACCACTCGACCCGTGCTAATATTGCTTCGATATCATCTCTAGCTGACAAAATTAAAAGTAAAAGGGCTCCTAAAAGTGCAGTCCAACCCAATCCTAAACTACCTACAGTGGAAAAATCTTTAGCATTTACACAAATTTAATTATATTGATACATCAAATTAAAACCTAATTTAGGCATTCTAGATTTTCTCAGAAAAAAAAAACAAGGTAATGTCTTAATTTAAAAACTGTCATACTTACTTAAAGCCGGTATTGTTTGCATGAAAAATACTGCAATCACAAAAACCAAAGTGGAGGCACATTTTATTAGCAACACTTTATCTCTGATTTGATACTAGAATATTAACATTTTAAAAGTTCCTGCTGATGTTAATTCCACTCTTACCTGCGCTTCTAAGTCTTTGAGGTTGGTGTTATAACGATCTACTGGATTAATTTCTTTGTCTGTAGTTTTTGTGTTAAGTTTTCCTACTAATCTTGAAGTTCTTTTCATTAAAGAATCTTTTACAGCATCTTCATCTTTGCTATAGCTGCTCATGGATGCTGCTGCTCTTTGCCATACAGCAATCTCTCTTCTTAGATCTAGAAAGAAAATTTGAACAGATTACTCAAGATGTTAATAATTTATAATAGTACAGGCTTTAGTACTAAATTGAATGATGCAACAAAGAACTAGATTTTAATATTAACCTTGCACATCGACAGGTTCTTTAAACCTTAATTTATTCATATCTCTGTACATGAACCTCAGTTGTATATGAACTACAATTAAACAACAAATAACTCCAATGCCCATATGCAATGTAAAAACTGTGAAGTTAATTCCCTAGAAAAGAATCTTTTTTAAATTTACTTCTTGGAGTATTTTTGTCACTTACAGCTTTTATAACATCGGGATTTGATGCTATTATCACATTTGGTGGATCCCCAATTGGAGTTAAAGCTCCTCCAATATTTGAAAAGACAATCATATTAATCAAAACAGGCACTGGATTTAATTTCATAACTTCACACAATCTAAAAATATTTATTTAAAACAAAAATATCAAACAACTAAAGTAGCCTACCTGATCGTTACAGGAGTCATCAATAAAGCTGTTGTTACATTATCCAAGAAACAAGATAACAAAGCAGTAAAGATGCATAAAGTGTTAATTAATGGCCAAACTCTTCCTCCGGTTAACTAAAACAAAGAAAAAAAAATCCAAAAAATTGGTTTCAGCCTATTCATATTTTTCTTACTTTATATGCAAGTAACGACATATAATCAAAAATTCCAGTTTCAGTAAAAATGGCAACCATGACCATCATCGAAAATAACAACAGCAAAGTTTCAACATCAAGCCATGACATCAATTCCCCCATTGTTGGACGATCATTTAAAGCAGCTAAAATCGCAATAGCCATGGTGCTAACTAACATGGCAGCTAAAGTTCTATGCACAACTTCAAAAATCATTAGTAGATAAAGAATTAATAATAGTAAAGTTGCATATATAATCCCATGATCTTCATTTATTGGTTCCAAATCATATGAAATTGAAATCGGAAAATTTGTGTTTAAATTTGTCTTTATTTTAACCTTCAAAAAGTAATGAGAATAATTTTCGCGCTCAGTTATATTATGTAAAGTGTAAAGTTTTTTATGTACCACTTCCGGTACAGTACCTATAAGTTTTCCAGAAACAGTTGGCACCTTCCAAACTTCTGATATATTCTAAAACATAAATCATTGTGTTCTTGGCCTTAATTCTCTTTTTGAACCTTACCTTAACCAAAAGTATATCATTTGGTTCTAAATTTGAAATGTTGGTAGGACGGTAGGTAGTTTTGATCAATTGCACCCAAACATGTAAATTATGAATGGATAAGTTGGCATAGTAAGGAGGAAGTAAAGCTCCTTCCAAACTGATCATCATTTTATCGTTGATCATGGGCTCCTTGATAATATATCCTTTGGTGGAATTTTTTGGAATGCTCAAATGATGCTTGGCATGAATTTTCTCATTTTTAACCATTAGAGTGCAGCTGCATATGATCCAAACTATCACCAGAATTGCAGTTTTAATTGTTTTTAAAGCAGGTAGATATTTTTTAGCGCGATGTTTTGAATGTACACCTGATAATAGCCTAAAATTCAAACAAAATATTTTAAAACAATATTTGTAAAAAAAGAAAATCTCCAAACAACTCAAAACAGATTATAGAAAATGAAAATATCAATATATAAATTTAATAATAAATATATTTAGTTTCTTAAAAATATGAAAATAATTGTTTTATTGGGATAAACCTGGATTTATATTGTTTCGCAACTGTTTCGTAAAACTATTTCGCGTATATATTTTGTGAAACGGCTGTCTCGCGCTTCCCGTTTCACGAAATATTGGTCATAATAATACACAAGAGAATTAAGATGGGGCTGTCAATTTGGATAAAACACTTTGATGACCATCAACAAACCGACAAGGAGATGACTTAATATATAGCGCGCAAGTAATTTTAAATCAACAAAAATTAGATAAAACAGATTTCTAATTATTATTTATTTTACTTACAATTGTTGTTGACCTGTAAAAACATCTTCCTCCTCTTCAATCCGTTCAATATGTTCCTGTCTATTAGTAGTTTTTTTTAAATTAGGTTCATCTTTATCACTAAAATGAAGAAATCGATTAATTACAAAAAAAATGAATTTTTATTTTCTGATTAAATCAACTTACCCAGCACTACTTTTATAACTATAAATAAAAGAATCCGCGAGATCTTTTAAATTGCCACAACTTTTCATCATTTTGAGAAGGAGGATTTAAAATATTTAAAAAATTAAATCTAAAATGGCATGTGCTTTGGTAAAAATGTAATAACTAGAAATAAAAAAAAACCTTTGGAAATTTTGAAAGTAAAAAAATATGTTCGCAATTTGGACTGCTAGCACCATCATTCGGTTAAAATTTTTAATACAAAATTATGAGCGACACAACTACCGTCATCTGTTGGGTTTTGGGTTAAATGAAAATAATTCATTAATAAAATTATTAATTAGTAAAAAGAATTTATCTAGAGTTTTTTAGCAAAATTAAATTTTATCTTGCCATTTTGACTATCGTTTTAAAATCTCTAAAAACTTTAATATATTCATTAGAATATCTGTATATTTGGTTGCATAAATTATTCTCGCTATAAAATTGCGATATTTTGGTTAATTTCAAATTAATTAATGCCAATTAATTAGAATGTACAGTATTTTTTGTGTATGTGACCTATAAAGCCTATAGTGTTAAATTTTTTATTTTTCGACCAACTAATGCGACTAAATGAAAATGTCAAAATTATCAAATTGACTTATCATCTAGCATCAGATGGAAATAAATAAATCAAACAAATTCACAAATAATTAATATAATTGTTTTTGTTATTTTTCAAACTTAATCTACCATAACAATGAATGAATTTATTTTTCTAATAACAATATACATAAAAACAAATTAAAACCCTAATAACATTCCAGTAAATTCACTTATTTCCGGTATTTTTAATATTAGAAAATCATGCATGCATATAAATCTGTCCCCATTACGACATAATTTACAGAAATATGTATGTATATGTATAAATTCTATTACAATTTAATTATAAATAAAAATAAAAGTGAAAAATTACATTTTAGTATTGTTCTTCATGTTCATCCCATTTTTCTTTCCAGAACCTAAAAAAGACTAATCAAATTTTGTTTGTTTTGATATTTTTTCCAAGAACTCACCTTGATCTCCTTCAGAAGATTTAGAAGATTCTACTGAAGCCGATGCACTATCTTTAGAATCCTGCATTTTTTCATCATTTGTCGTTATATTTTGTTTCTCACCATCTTTATTTTCTCCTATGCTTTCCTTCATTGTATCATCACTTTTGCTATCTTCATCATTTCCTTTTGATTCATCTTTCTTTGAGCCATCGCTCTCATTCATATCTTCATTTTGTGTGTTCTTTAAAAAACATTTATAAATCATGAAACGTCCTTCGCACTTTTCTTTGCCGTTTCCTTCTTCGATACATTTAGTTATTTTTTCTACTAAACTTCCATCGCGGCTGATATCAAAAAATTTTTTTATGTTTTGTATGTTTGGTGGGACTGGTCTTGCAAGCTCTGTTTTCTCCAAAAGGCAACTTACATAACACTTCGCGTTTTTATCAAAAGATTTCTCATCTTCCAAATCACCTCCATTGATTTTATCTATGATAGTTTGATCGACTTTGGCTTCTTTTTCACAATCATCTTTGATTTTTTTTAGTTGTGGGCTATCTTTAAATAATTCAGCTGCTTGGGCAGTGAATACAAAGAAGAATAAAGCACACAATACGTACATGGTTCATAAATTGTCCTGTTTGTCTGTACTGATGGTTTTTATAATGGATCTAATTGGGTCCATGTTGCAAATCGCCGGTAGTTGAACAATAGGAGACGACGGACGTACACAATCATCTCATGATATTTTTTTTTAATTAGCTTTTTGGATAGAGAATAGAGAATATGTATAAACAAATTTCCACATCGATTAAAAATTTCCATTACAAATTAGTTAATGAGGTCTACTTATTAATGGATTACAAGGTATCAAATAAATTCGTCAATTGGAACAGAAAGTCTATTATATTATATCACTCAAATGAATACTTTCAAGCTAATATGAAAAGTTGAATTTTACTATTTCGATGTTGGTATGAGAGTTACTTCAGTGGAAATATCAGTCTCTAACTTAGAAAATAAAATTTCCTATTTCCAATTAAACTTCGGTTAAATCACCTTACATAGTAAAACTAAAATGGAAATGAGCTGGACACGTAGCTTACATGAAAGACGACAGATGGAGAAAAAAGTCTTATCGAATGAAGACCATGGGAAGATAAGAGCAGTAGAGGAATTACCAACTGAATTTTATTTATGTTATGTATCATTCAAGATCATCTTAACTTCTCCAGACCTACAGATTCTTATGGTCATAACAAAAGCAATTATTAAAGAATTTGCCAAAAAAAGTTCTTTTACCTGAAAATAACTGTTCTTGGAAGAAAGAGTTCTTTGAAAGACACTTAACAATATCAAGCTATTTGCAGCAATTTTAAGAAATTTAAATTGCAATGTATTTATGTTAAATGTATAATAAATTAAAATTTTTATTCTTAAATTCTTGTTTTGTTTTGTTAATGGTTGATAGCTTTTTATTTCAGATTACATACTTTCATTTAACAAATTATTACTAGATTTTTTTATATAATGGAAGGATAGCTTCAGTTTGCAGTAACAAAGTGTAGGGGAGACCTGGGCATATTTCCACAGTTTGGGTCTCTTGCTCTCTCTAGCATTGTAATGTTGGTTTGAAAAAAATAGCTCCGCAGCATTTGATGCGTAAATGTGTCTACTTTGTGAACATAATATAATTGGAAAGTCTTCCCTGCAACATTTTCTAAAACGGTCATTTTAGGAGAATTTACCTCGCATACGGGTCAAGTTTTGTCAGGCCATGGGGCAAGATTTCCTATGTTATTAAAAACTTTGTTTTCCACAAAAAAGAGCAAATGAGGTGCGACTTATTTTTAATATGTATTTATTTCATTAATTTGTTTTATATGGAAATAATAAAACAACTAAATCTTTTCCTAATTTCTAACTTTATCTACGCCCATGGTGATCAGTCGGTTTTCTATTCAACCAATCCGAGCGTAATGTCAAATTCAGCTAATGCGCGCGCATGCGCATAACTGGTTCTTTTCTAATCTATACATATTTATTTTTAGACCGTGACGTTTTGAGACAATATCAATTTTCAATCGTCAAATGTCAAATGTTAAAATGTTGACATTTATGACAGTGTCAAATGTCAAAATATGAAACATCAAAGCGTCATATTTAAATATGATATTTTGACTTTGACATTTGATTTTTAAGAATTTAATTTTTGACATATACGTTATAATATTTTTATGATTTCATACTAATATGTTGTATCACGAAGTTTCATTTTTTAACAATTATAAACTGACTTTTCTTCGGAAAAGTCATATCTGTCCAATATACGATATTTATTTTTAGGCCATGCAAGAACTAATTGACTGTGGAACAGGTAGTTTCAAGATCTAAAGTCATTTTATCACCAGCTTCCTGTCTTTATACTTGTACTAAATTGTCACTTAAATTTTGCCAGTTACATATGTACAAAATTAAAACTACATAACAAATATTATAAAAATATAATATACATAAAATAATTTAAAACATTACTACTAATTTTGAATTTATTGTAGATTATTTGAAAAGATTCCATGTCTCTTCTTCCTGTGCATCATCATTCTGCAAATAAATATATTTTTATTAATTACCAAAACAAGGATACATTGCACTTACTGGTAACACAAATCCTAATACTGTGTCGAAGAGATATATTATACAGTGGATCGTCCAACCGAACATGCGCGTTGTAACTGATCGTATATAACTTATTTCTTCTTTTTGCTCCGGTTGTTGTGATACGGCATATACAAATCCGCATAATATTATTAATAATATAATTGGAGGACCTGCATATTTACAAAAATAACCAAAATCCAGAAGATTTTTTTTAGGTGTTTCATTTTCTGGTAAAACGTGCTCGCATTTGGCTAAAATAATATTGAATCTTAAATCATAATTTACAAAAATTCTTGGAAATTTTAAGTTAAAATTAAGTAAAAAAAAAAATAAATCCCATTGAACAAATGGTCTCATTATGTCATTGTTGAATTCAGCTTACTTCACCAATATGCTGATAGTTGGACCACTCAATCGATAGCCGAACATTTTTCCAAACTGAGTTAACTTGTGTGATTGATATGTGATCAGTGTATATTGCATATTATTCATTGGGAGTTGCAATTACAGTTATGAGCATAAAAACAGCTGCAGTGAAGTGAAACGAGACATTTAAACAAAATTAGTTATGTAACTTTTATTTAATCCGATACTTTTTTTTTGTCAAATTAGCCTAAGATCGAAAAGTTTAGTTCATTTTGAAATTAGAATTTTCGGTGAAGCCGTTTTTTATGCTTACGATTGTACAACGGATACTCTTACACGTGTAGATAAATATTGTTCAGAATTTATTGTCAATATTTAGCAATGTGTGGTCAATTTTCTCTATACTTTTTATACATACTTTTATCAGCAGTAACTTCTAAAGGAACCCTTTCGTGACTGCTTTCTTCCTTTCTCTCTCTACTGCAAAATTAAAGTATACAAATATATGAATAGAAAATGTTTATTTTACTAACTATGAGGACTGCGAGATACTCGTACTGCTCACGCGTTCCTCTTGAACGCTGCAAAGAAAAACATACAGAAAATTAATTCCCTTTTTCAAATAAAATTAAAATCTTGTTGGAAACGTAATTTATCTGCTAATAGCCTTCAGATTATAGAAACATTTATTTATCAGCTTCACATTATAAGCCCCAGATTAGAACAAGTTATTGATAATGGACATTTTAACGTTAGTAATCAACGATATCTAAACATTTTATATAAGCAACCAAATACAGGTAATACACAATATTACTAGGTAGGAAAAGGTAAGGCAGATCAGGTTTAAATTACAAGAAAAGCTGTTAAAAGTAGTCTCTTTAAACAAGATTTTGATTTAAATTTTAAATTATATCTTTACATTACCAAGAACGATAATCTAGATCACTATCAGAGTCTTTGATGACGCAATCCTTCAAATTTGAACTGCTATGGGTCTGGATGTTATTTTCATCCTCCTGTGGTTTACTAATTTCGGTCTGGCTGACGACTTCCTCTGTTTTGGGCTTAATTACATCAACAGGTTTAACTTCTCTAAGTGTATCTCCGTGATTTTGTCTGAATTTATATCTATCATTATCGGATCCTCTGTTTTCATGGTCCAGTAAAGTAGCGATATAATATTTTATGATGTTTTCGTCCGTTTTTTGTTTCATTTGAATTTGGGTAGAGCCGGTGACTTCTGTTTCCTTTACTTTCGGCTTCATGGTAATGATTGGTTTTATATCTCCTTGACTAGATCTGAAATTATATCTGAAGTATATTTTTTATTATATAAAATGGAGTGCATTATGTTACGGATTAGGTGAACCATATTTTTCTGCATCAACGGCGCGCAGCAAGACCGGCTCGGAAGACTCCGTACTTGGTGATCTAGTCCTTTCCCATATAAAAAAATAATAAATGTTAAATAAAAAACAATTGATTTTTGTTTCTACTCTTTATACTTTGAGTAACAACTCCTAATCAAAGATACAAACTAACTGTTGTTTCTTGAGTTGTTATTTTTAATTAACAAGTGAAAACCAACAATATTTTTTGTTTTATTTGTTGTAAATATGTTAATAAAATTTCATCAACTATCGGCAACTTCCGTAGAAATGAATGCAAATAAGAGATCTTTCTTCAATTTTTAAAGACGCACTTGGGTATCACATCAAATGTGGTTGATGTAAAGTACCAATAGAGCGGCGCGACAAATAACATCCCAGATTTGAAGTTGATTAAAATTTTTGCTAAGAGCACCGACGAATGAGGTTATTAGCTACCCCAAATGAGACTTTTCGCACTATAAGTTGCAACGCTGTTTTCTAATATGTTAAGTCAGATATTCTAATTGAAAAATGTGAATATCATCCCCAAATGTAATTACTAAGAAATTTTAATTACTAATCATAGTTACTGCATGTTGAAGCGATTTCAGATAATAGAAAAGAAAAATATGATTTACGTAGTTATTGCATTCAGCTGATTAATCACATTAAACATGCACTGAACTGACGTTTGCAATATCTGTACAACTATTTAAATGTACCACATGCCCTTCTCTTTTAGATATGCATTTATTAATCATTTCAAAATGCCATTTTCCTAATAATATTGTAAATACTACAAGGCTTTCCGGAGTCAAGTAGTTATATTGAGGGAAAATGGTATAACTGACTGTATGTAACAGTAAATTTGACAAGAAAAAAATAAAATTTATGTTTATATTAATGAAAATACCTTCTAAACCTGGGATCAGTCTTCGTAGATTTTCTCGATGTTAGCCTGTTATATTTTTCATATGTTTCATTTTCTTTGCAATCCATTTTTAGCCGGAATCTGCAATAAATATGTATAAATTGACAATTCTTACCAGATTCTTAACACTTAATAAAAAAAATCTGTTATGCATATTTTCGGTGTAATTCTAATTACATCGACGATATAGCATTTTCTTTTATTAACGATTATATTCTTGAATGGAATTCAATTCACCTTTGTCCAATCTACTTATAATATAAAATTATAAAAAATTGTAAAAAATTGGGTGAAATGTCTTTCACATTTAATAAAAATATAAATATAAACAAAAACAATTTCACATATTTTTTTTTTCGGCGAGATCCTGATTTAAAATGCATTTGGAATATTTTGACAACTCTCAAGCCCATTTTACATGATCATAATTTTATTAATAAATTAATTAAAAGACGTGTTCACAAATGAATATGATCCTTTCATACAAGAAAACTTTACAAGTGATACAAACTAAATCCAGAAACTACCAGAAACTAAAGAAGTGTTAGAGATTAATTTGAATAAAGTGTATATAATACAATTGCAGTAATTACATTTATTAATTTAGATAAAACCACTGCATAATAGTAATAAACATCAAATAGGATTCTGGAATATTGTAAAAATAGTAAGCTTTAAATCAAGAGATTATCTTTTAATTTTTTGGCCGCACATTCTTGGCTTTATACATTTGGAGAATCATTTATGGTCTCTCCCTTATAAACAAAGGTGTGTCAACATTTAACAGAGAATTTATACAACATCTTTCAATAACTGGAAGAGTTATTAAATTCAAAGAGCTACAAAGACATTCAAAAATTCAAAAAATTGTATTGCAATATGCTGCTAATATTAAGCAAGATGTCGCCAAAAATGTAAAGTTCCTAGATTGCTAAAATACCGTAATTCATGAAACTCAAGTATGGTAAAACGAAAATTGAATCAAAATGGCGGCCGGCAGAGTCAGCTGTTATATTTTCAGTTTCTAAAACTATTAATTAATATATTGTTATGTGGTGTGAAATTATACTAAAATTGTTTTAGAAAAGTTGAATTGTGATTGAATTTTAAAAAGGTGAAAATAGATTAGATTTACTGGTTGTCTGTGAAGTTAGTTACAATTTTATTTAAAAAAATAATATGTTAGTAATTGATTTATGTTTCAAATGCAACAATTGATTTCCTTATTCCTTTTTCGAATACAGAATTACCATCAAACATTAAATTTTTCCAATTTATTTTTCGGGCCATAATTATGAATCAAAATGTTGGCAAATTGCGGTACTCTAGTAATCCAGGGACTTTCATACAATGTAATAAAATTGATCAATATTCTTAAATTATCAAAATACGTACAATTGAATTGATAAGTCAATCTTAATCTTATTGATAAGTAGATGCTTTATATACAAGTTACAACGCCCTTTCAAAAATTTATATCAATATCAACTGTGCTTAATACATCAAATTAGATAGAAACTCATTTCCCTTCCAATTTAAGTAAGTAATACTAAATATTGATGGCCATTCATTTGTTATACTTTACTTCTAAAGATTTTAATAAATAAGTAAAAATATTACACAACCAAAATACAATCCGAGAATGCCTAGAACATCGGCGAATACGGTGAAGAAATATCAATATAAACCAGTTACAGAAAACAAAAGTATTTTACTTATTTATTAAAATAAATATTTTCACTGTCTGTTCCGTTTAAATAAATTTTTATAAATTGTAAAACTGTAATTTTAAAGCTCCTAGAATTTGCAATATTTGTATTTAAATGTTTTATGGGCTAAATTTTCCAGTACCACATTTTTCTGTTGGTTCTCTTTCTCCCTTCTCTTCTCTTTTATTTTTATATACTTTCCATATGTTTATTTTTTTTCATATATGACTTTTGATCAGCGATGCAAAATATAGATTAAAAGGATTTTGATTGTGATAAGATAAATATTTATAATTTAAAATGTTCTCAGTAATTCATCAAACAATTCAATTATACAAAAGATAATATTTTTTTATTTCGTTTAAAAATAGAGTGAGATTACACATTTCTAACTAGCAAAATGGCTCAAACAAATTATTAGCCGTTTATCTATTTCTTGTTTTGAGATCCAAACAAATAAATTCCGATATACCTATTATACAAAATACTGTACTGCAATTTTCATTGCTACTGTAATCTTGTATTTTGTTGTTTATTTGTATAATTAAATATTGCTGCTTCTTCGATATCAAAAAGCCATTGAGAATTGTGAAATATATTTTAATGTAATTTACATTTTTTTCCAGCAAAATGACAAACATTAATAAAGAAGATTATAAAAAGATTTACAACATCTTAAAAAATGGAACTTTAGAAGATTTAGAAGAACAAATCAAAGAAAAAGGAGATGTTTTGTATGTAGAAACTATTCCAACAATTTTGAATGAATTTCAATTAAAGAATATTGATATTAAAGATGAATTTTTAAACAAATTACTTGATTATAGATTCGTATCTGAAACAAAAGATAAACCGTTCAACGAAGATGAAAAAGAAAATAGAATAGAATACGCAGTTGAACTTATAGACAAATTTTGCAATATTTGGCAAAACGAATATACAGATCCAAAAATTTCAACTTTATTTGTTGGGAAGTGTTTGGCTCTTAATTTACGTATGCTGCGATTCACCAATATAACTAAGAAAGAAATGGATACGGATACAAAAAATATTATTAAGAAGCAAAATGAGATTACAGACAAAATAGAATATATTTTATGTCATATTTTAAAACAATTCAAAATGGATGATTGCGATAGAACTTATCTACCAACAAATTGTGACAACATTGTACTATTATTGAAATATTTAAAAAACACTCTCACAAAACAAACTTTTTTTGATGAGAACAAGGCAGAAGAACTAATTAAAGTGTATTATTATTTCAGAAACATTAATACTGTACATTGCATTGAAATGTATTTGAATGAAATTTGTAAACCTGAATTTATGAGTAAAGACAAGTTCGAACAACAATTAATCATTAAAAGATTTGTTCATATGTTGGGAGAACACATAAAAGCAACAGAACAAACGTTAAAGACCTCGGAGCAAGTTAAAAAGATTTTTACTTGTTTATTCAGTGAAGAAGGTTATAAAAAATTAACCAAACTTCGAGATACCTTGGCACATAATGCAAAAGTATCTTTAAATTTTGAAAAGATCAAAGGAATGCAGAAAGATTTTAGAATGTTTAATTTTATATTAAAAATGCTTATGTTGTCATTAAGCAATGAAGAATTGAATAATCAGGAATATGATAATCAACTTAAAAGCCTTCAAAATATTATAAAATCTGAGGAAATTCCTAAAAAAGAAAGTTATAAATATGTTCAGGTACTAAAAAAGGAAATTCATGAATATGGAGAGCATTTGACCGATAATATAAATGAATTTGAAAAAATAAAAAACAGCATAAACAAGCTCGAAGAAAAATTTTGCTTCTTATATTCTATAAGTGTCATAGATGATCCTTTAGAAGTCCCAGATGATTCAATTAAAAATTCTACAACAAATTTTACCAAAATTATCCCATTTATGGATAATATTGAATTTAAAGGTATTTGTAAAGTTATAAACTACTTTTTATTGAAATGTTTAGAAAAACAAAAAAGTAGCTATCAAATTAAAGCAAATACTATAATACAACATTTCTTCTCTTTTAATACCTTTAAAGAAATAGAAGAAACAAATAAAGAACTTATAGAAAAAACAGAACCAAAAAAGTGTATTTTACAAGAACCCGTAGCAATTCAAATGTTTTGTTTGGAAAAATGTGAAACATTAAAACAAGAAGGAAAAATGCATAGTGGAATAGAAGTTTTACAAGATGAATTTCCAACAACAAATGGAATTACAATGAGAAATTATTTAGCGCATGGAGATATATTAATTGACTTAACACAAATCAATATTTCGAAACAACTAAAACATCTATATAACAAGTTACATAATTTAGAAATTTTGAAAAGTGATCATTTAAAAATTGGTTACTCGCGTGAATATATATTTTCAGCTGTCATTCAAGGACAAAAAAATAAACAAGAAATAGCTACTATTCAAGATACATTCTTCTGGGCTTCCGAACATAATAAAGTTGATATAATTAAACAATCCATTGCCAAAACAGCGGATCTTAATGCAAGAGATTATAAAGGTTGGACGGGGCTCCATTTTGCTGTAAAAGGAGACAGCGTTGATTGTTTTATGTATTTGCTGAATGAAGGACTTAAACCTTGTAATGATGTTGATCAAAATTCTATTTTGCATTTATCAGCAAAATATAATTCAATAAATATTTTAAAACATCTCCAATCTAATAAAATTCAGAAAACTTATAACTTATCTGTATGCAAAAAAAATAAAAATGGCTACACACCACTGCATATAGCAGCTATGCAGGAAAATCATGAATCAATTAAAATTTTAGTACAATTAGCAGATATAAATGATTTACTACTATTAAATATAACAACAACCGAAAAACAAGATATACCGTTAATGTTAGCTATAGCTAACAAACGTATTTCTAGTAATACGGAAGGAAATACACTTTTACATATTGCTGCCGAAGTAAATGCAATAGATATTGCTAAAATTTTGACCAAAGAAGAAAAAATAAATTTAATTGAAAATGACGAATATGGATTTACACCATTTCAATCTGCTGTTAATCATAACAATCACCAATTATTCGAATCGTTATTAGAAGAAGAAAATGCACAGATTAACATAAAAGAAGTTGATAATCTTAAGAGGACTGTACTTCATACTGCAGCTTTCTTAAACAATTACGAATTATTACAAAAAATTTTAATAAACTCTCCTACATTATTACAGCAAAAGGATTCTGATGGATGGACAACTCTTCATGTAGCAGCATGGCGTGGAAATTTATATATTTTAAATCTACTTTTGGAAAATGGAGCAGTATTATGTTTTACCAACAATAAACAAACAGAACTTCATTTAGCAGCTAAATCTGGAAATGATCGATGTGTTACTAATTTATTGAAATATTATGCTACCACTACAAAAATCGAAATGGAAACAATTAATGAAGAAACTGAAAATTTTACTAACATTGAAAATTATATTAACGCAAGAGATGTCCGAGGAACAACTGCATTACATTATTCTGCAGCTCAAGGGAATTCTATTATTTTAAATAAATTAATAGAAAAAGATGCAGATATATATATTGTAAGCAATGATGAAGAAACAAGTTTACCTTTTGCTATCAAATCTGGAAATTTTGAATGCTTAACGATTTTATTAAAAAAATCTAAAGAAGATAAGTCTAAAGAATTTATTAATTTGAAAAATAAACAAGGAAAAAGTGCTTTGCATTATACTGCAGAACTTGGAAAAGATCAAGCTTTAAAAGCGTTGTTAGAATATGGTGCTGATATGTACAGTACGACTGAACAAAATGAAACCAGTTTGCATTTTGCTGCAAGATCAGGAAATGTTAATTGTGTAAAATATTTACTAAACTGTTGTCCTATTGATCGTGTACAAGAATATGTTCATTTAAAAGATAAAGACGGAAGAACAGCTTTATATCATGCAGCAAAAGCACAAAAGATAGAAACATTTTTTGAATTATTTTATTATTATATGGACAAAAGAAATAAAATAAATTTAATCGACGATGGTATATTAGGAGACATGAGATCTATATCATATTTACTTCAACATTATCCTAAAGATAAATTACGTGATGTTGTAAATTTAGAAGATTCGAACGGAAAAACTATTTTACATTACGTAGCGGAAGCTGGAGAAAATAACATTTTAAAACAATTACTGAATCATGGCTGTGATATGTATCTGGTTAACAATAAAAACATGTCAACTTTACACTTTGGAACGATGTCGGGAAATTCAAAAATTGTAAAAACTTTATTGAAAAATTGTGATGGTGATAAATTAAATCAATTTATTAACTTAAAAGATGAAAAAGGTAAAATGGCTTTACATTACTCTGCCGAATTTGGAGACAGAAAAATTTTGAAAATATTATTAGGGTATAAATCTGATATAAACAGTATTACCAATCAAAATGAAACAAGTTTGCATCTGGCTGTAAGATCTGCAAATGTTAATTGTGTAAAACATATTTTAGATCAATGCCCAAAGGATAAATTAGAAAAATACATTAATTTAAAAAATTTGCAAGGAAAAACAGCTATATATTGTGCAATAGAAGCTAAAAATAAAGAAATGATAAAAGAATTATTTAATTGTACTACAGATCAAGGAAATGAAACATGTTTACTTCATGCTGCAATTGAAGGTGATATGCAATCTGTATCATTTATATTAGATTGTTATCCTAAAGATAAAATAAAAAAATATATAAATACAAAAGATAAAAATAAAAATACAGTTTTACATTATGTTGCTCAAATTGGCAAAAACAACATTTTAAAACAGTTAATTGATTGCGGTTCTGATATATTCTATCCTACAAATGATAATGTAACAAGTTTACATTTTGCAGTAAAATCAAGAAATATAGAATGTGTAGTAACTTTATTGAATCATTGTAATGAGAAGAAATTACAGTTGATCAATAAAAAAGATAATTATGGGAAAACAGCAATTCACTTAGCTGCTGAATTAGGAGAAAGTGATATTTTAAAAGAATTATTAGATCATGGTGGTGATATATTAAGCACCACAAATAAAAAAGAAACTTGTTTACATTTTTCTGCTAAATCTGGAAATATTAATTCTATAAAACTTCTTTTGAAACATTGTCCTTTAGATAAATTATATGAATACATTCATTTAAAAGATAAAGAAGAAAAAACTGCGTTTTATTGGGCAGCAGAAACAAAACATTATGAAATATTAAAAGAATTATTTAATTGTGAAATGGATACGTTCAGATACAAAGAAAATAATAAAACAGATTTGGAAAAAGTTGCTACATCACAGGATTCTAAATGGATTCCAAATTTATTAGATCATTATCCAAAAAGTTTATTAAAAAAATACGTAGTTTTTAAATATGTCGATGATAAAATTATTGAAATATTAAAACAATTGGAAGTTGAAAATTTTTCTAATTCAGAAGAAACAAATATATCAACTTCTTTAAAATTGGAGTATTTGAATTCAATAATATTTCTACTTAATAATAATTATCCTAAAGATGAATTGTTAAAATATATTAATTTAAAAGATTCAAGAGGTAAAACATGCGTACATTATGCAGTAGAATTAGAAAACCTTGAAGCTATCAGCAAATTGAAGAAATATAGTAAAAATATGAATTGTAAAGATTCATTAGAAAACACAATTTTGCATTGTGCTGTGGGAAATGGTAGTATCAACATAGTAAAGGAATTATGCAACCAAGATGACACTAACAACCAAAATGAAACAACTCTCCATTTTGCTGGTAGAACAGGAAATATTGATTGTGTAAATTATTTATTAAACTTTTGTTCATTAAATAAATTAACACAATATATACATTCAAAAAATTTCGATGGAAAAACACTTTTACATCATGTTGCACAAGCCGGAGAATATAAAATGTTAAAGATTCTATTAAGTCATTGCTCAGATAATAAAATTAATGAATTTATTAATTTAAAAGATTATCAAAATAAAACAGCTTTGCATTATGCAGCTGAATTTGGAAAATTTGAAGCGTTGACAGTATTATTGGATCATGAAGGCGATATTAATATAACCACGAATCAAAATAAAACAATTTTACATCTTGCTGTGAAGTCTGGAAATTTAAAATGTGTAAAATGTATATTAGATCATTGTGAAAAGGATAAATTACAACAATACTTGCATTTAAGAGATTTAGATGAAAAAACTGCAATGTATATTGCGGCTGAAATTAAAAATAGAGAAATATTGGAAGAACTCTTTATTCGTAGTATAAATAAAGGAACTTCTGAAACAAGCTTACATCGCGCTGCAATAGTAGGAGATGTAGAATGTATAAAATTTTTATTGGATCATTGCCCTAAAGCAAAATTGCGAAACTACATTAATTTAAAAGATTTCAATGGAAAAACAGCTTTATATTGTGCAGTAAAATTTGAAAATATTGATTCTTTCAAAGAACTGTTAAATCGAGGAGCAGATGAGATTATCCTTGGAAAAGAAAGTATTTTAGAAATTGCTGTAAAATCGAATCAGCCGAAATTTGTCAAGTTTATATCGAATCATTATGATAAAGATAAATTGATAAAATACTGCAAGTTACGCGATTCAAAATGTAAAACAGTTCTTCATTACGCTGCAGAAAATGGTCAAAGCGAAATATTGAAAATCTTGCATGACATGGGAGGAGATATATACGATGTGAATAGCTATAATGAAACTATTTTACATTTGGCAGTAGAATCAAATAATCTAAATTGTGTAAAATTTATTTTGGATCTTATCCCAAAAGAAAAGTTAAAAAAATTCATCAATTTTAAAGGAGCATGTGGAAGAACAGCTATACTTTATGCTGCAGAAAACGGACAATTTGATATATTGAAAGTCCTTCATGACTTGGGTGGAGATATATACACTGTGGATGAAAACAATGAAACTATTTTACATTTTGCAGTAAGATCAGAGAATATAAATTATGTAAAATTTATTTTAAATCTAATTCCAAAAGAAAAGTTAAAACAATTCATTAATCTAAAAGGTCTGGAAGGAAGCACAGCTATACTTTATGCTGCAAGAGATGGACAAACTGAAATATTGAAAATCCTACATGACATGGGTGGAGATATATACAATGTGAACAACAATAATGAAACTATTTTACATTTCGCAGTAAATTCAAAGAATTTAAATTGTGCAAAATTTATTTTGAATCTCATTCCAAAAGAAAAGTTAAAAGAATTAATCAATTTAAAAGGTTCGTACGGAAGAACTGCTATGCTTTACGCTGCAGAAAACGGACAAGTTGATATATTAAAAGTTCTTCATGACTTTGGTGGAGATATATACAGTGTGGATGAAAACAATGAAACTATTTTACATTTCGCAGTAAGATCAGAGAATATAAATTATATAAACTTTATTTTGGATCTAATTCCAAAAGAAAAGTTAAAAGAATTTATTAATTTAAAAGGCCAGGAAGGAAGCACTGCTGTACTTTATGCTGCAAGAGATGGACAAACTGAAATATTAAAAATCTTGTATGACATGGGTGGAGATATATACAATGTGAATAACTATAATGAAACTATTTTACATTTCGCAGTAAATTCAAATAATCTAAATTGTGTAAAATTTATTTTGGATCTCATTCCGAAAGAAAAGTTAAAAGAATTCATTCATTTAAAAGAAGATAAAGGAAAAACAGCTTTAGATTATGCTAAAGCTCGCGGACAAACTGAAATATTGAAAGTCTTAAATGATCCAGAGAAAAATATAATAAGTAAGTTGATTGATTCTTTTCGATTATTTTATGTTAAGATTTCATATTTTAACAATTTAAATATATCTAGTTTTGTTCTTTGTCTAATTTTCTTCTTTTTTAGGTTCTGCGTGATTTAACGCTTTATTTTAAGGGGGTTTTAAATTTTTTATATAAATTTTCTTTGAAAACTTTTCAATAACAAATAAATAATTTGAAATAAGATGGACCAAAAATAATAGGAGATCGATTATTTAAAATTGATTATATATTTATTTTCATGGAGAATATCAAAATCGATGTGTATATGGAAATTATACAAAACTAAAAGGAAAACTATGAATAAATTTAATTTTTGTGATTTCTGAATAAATAAAGTAGAAGAATGTTATAAGTTTTGATTGTTTTCTTAATCAGAATATTTATGTTCCTAGAAAAGCTGAATTCTATATTATCTCATTTTGCACTATATAATCTTACTTATTATATTTCAGACGATTATAATATAAATGTTCTTGCTAACGATAAATTCTCAAGTGCTTTTAGGAGCCTATTAATGTTTTTCCTTAATTTTTATTGACGCTTTCTTCATTTTGCCTTGTTTTCTTTTTAATATTCTTCAATTTGTGATTAAGACAAAATTTCTTGTTTGAAAGGATCAAATTCATTTGTGAACACTGTTTTTAATTAATTAATTAATAAAATTATGATAATGTAAAATGGACTTGAGAGTTGTCAAATATTCCAAATGCATTTTAAATCAGGATCTCGTAAAAAAAATATAATGTGAAATTGTTTTTGTTTATATTTATATTTTTATTAAACGTGAAAGACGTTTCACACAATTTTTTACAATTTTTTATAATTTTATATTATAAGTAGATTGGACAAAGGTGAATTGCATTCCACTCAAGAATATAATCGTTAATAAAAGAAAATGCTATATCATCGATGTAATTATAATTACACCGAAGATATACATATAAGATTTTTTTATTAAATTGTCAAGTATCTGGTAAGTACTGTCAAATTATAAAGATTGTGTACAGATTCCGTGGACAATGGATCCCACACATGATAAAACTTCATATGAGTTTGGCAGGTTAACATCGAGGACATCCGCAAGGACAGACCCTAGATTCCGGAGGTATTTTCATTAATATGATCATAAATTTTATTTTTTAATTGTCCAATTTACTGTTGTACCATTTTTCCTCAATATACCTACTTGACTCTGGAAAGCCGAGTAGCATTCATCATATTATAAGAAAAATGGCATTTTGAAATTATTTAATAAATGCATATCTAAAAGAGGAGAGCATGTGGTACATTTAAATAGTTGTACAGATATTGCAAACGCCAGTTCAGTGCATGTTTAATGTGATTAATCAGCTAAATGCAATAACTAGGTAAATCATATTTTTCTTATCTATTATCTGAAATCGCTTCAATATGCAGGAACTGTGGTTTCTCAAAAGTAATGAAAATTTCTTAGTAATTACATTTGGGGATGATATACACATTTTTCAATTAGAATATCTGATTCAACATATCATAAAACAGCATTGCAACTAATAGCGCGAAAAGTCTCCTCTGGGTTAGCTGATACCTTCATTTGTCAATGCTCCCAACAAAAAAAAATATTGTTGGTTTTCACTTTTTAATTAAAAATTACAACTCGAAAAACAACAGTTAGTTATAATATTGTATCTTTGATTAAGGAGTTGTTACTTCTAAATAGAGTAGAAAGAAAAATCAATTGTTTTTTTTTTATTTAACATTTTATCTTTTTTGTATATGGGAAAAAGGACCAGATCGGCAAGTACGGAGTCTTCAGAACCTGCATTGCTATGCCCACTTAATGCAGCAGAATACGTGTCACAAAACCCGTAACATAATGCGTTCAATTTTGTATAAAAAAATATACTTCAGATATAATTTCAGATCTAGCCAAGGAGATATAAAACCCATCATTACTTTAAAGCCCAAAGTAAAGGAAACAAAAGTCACCAGCTCGTCGTCCGAAACTCAAATGATACAAAAACTGGACGAAAACATCATAAAAAAATATATCGCTACTTTAATGGGCCATGAAAAGAAAGAATCCGATAATGATTCGGATTTTTATTCCTGGTAATGTATAGCAGTTTGTTTAATATGGCAGGAAAGTGATATTTTCTAGACCGAGACAGGGGATGGACTGCCGAGGTGAAGTCGAGGTATGCCACTTATCGAGGTCAAAAAAATCACTTTATTGCCAAATTAAACACAATTTTTTTAACCTACACAAACAAGAGCTCCAGAAAAATTTCAAATATTTTCATTGCTCATATTACCGTTATAGTAATCTTTTTCTAATCTGGGGCTTAAAATGAAAAACTGATAAATAAATTTTTTTATTATCTGAGGATTATTTCAATTTTATTTGAAAAATAGAATGGATTTCTTTTGCAGCATACTAGAAGGGAGAGCAAGCAAGAAAAATATTATCTCGCCAATCACAAAGTTAGTAAAGTAAACATTCTTGATGGATATATTTGTAATTTTTAATTTTATAGCCAAAAGAGAAGCAAAAAATGTAGCAGAGCAAAAATGGTTCAAAATGAAGAATACCGTGGGCTAACTAAAATGGTTGCATATGAACCTACTTATGGGCAAAGTACGAGTATGTATAACCAAGATGATATATATAATAAGGGAAGATCAAAAACACTTTGCTAAAGATTCAAAATAAATTTTAGACCATCCATTGTACAATCGTAAGCATAAAAATGGCTTCACCAAAAATTCTAACTTCAAAATGAACTTAACTTTTCGATCTAAAGACTATTTTGACAAAACAAAAATATATTTATTAAATTCTATTCTAAATCAACTTGGAATCAGTATTTGAATAATTGCACCTATATTACTGTCGAAATAAAAGTTACATAACTAATGACTGTACTTGCAATTCTCAATGAATAATATGCAACATACACTGATCCCATATCAATCACAAATGCTTAAGTACTCCCAAGTTTTAAAAAATGTTCAGCTGTCGATTAAGTGGCACAATTAGGAGATCTAAAAGGAAGTCAACAATGACTTATTCAGGGAATTAGTAGAATATATTTTTTCATGATGTAACTCTGAATTTCGTTAGTAGACGGAAAATTATTTAGCTTGCTCTGGTGTACTTCTATTTTTTACGTAATTTTATTTTAAAATTTTCAAGAATTTTTGCAAATTATAATTTTAAGACTTAATTTTATTTTAGCCAAACACGTTTTAGCTGAAACTAGTACACATAAAAAAAAACTTCTTCATTATGGTTGGAAATATGTTGGTCTGGCAGTAATATTACTAACATTAATAACATTGTGCATATTTATATATGTTATATCACAACAACGGGTTCAAAAAGAAGAAATTGGCTATCTGCGATCAATTGCGACTCATATTTTTGGAAGGACGATCCAATTTATAATATCTGTCTTCAATACGATTTTAGGAATTTTGTTACCAGTAAGTGCAATATTAACTATGTTTTGGTAATATATAAAGATTTATTTATTTGCAGAATGATGATACACAAGAAGACACATGGAATCTGTTTAGATAATCTACAAAAAAATTCGAAATTATTAGTAATGTTTTAAATTATTTTATACATATATATTATATTTTTATAATATTTGTTGTTGTTTTAATTTTGTTCATATGACTGACAATATTTAAGTAACAATTTAGTACAAGTATACAATATGACTTGAAATATTGAAACTATCTGATCCATAGGCAATTGGTTCTTGCGTGCTCTAAAAATAAATATCCTATTATGGACAGGTATTCTCATAGAGGCTTTTCCGCAAACAGTCAGTTTATAGTTTCCAAAAAAATGGAACTTCGCGAAACAACATAAATCTTACAAAATAATGCAACAGACAGGCAGTTTAATTGTTGCTCGGAAGATACCAGGGTAAAAGTGTTTGAAAACGGGCGGAAAACAGCTAAAAAATAATGAGGTTATAAATTTCCAAACCGGTTGAAAAATATCTTCCAAAGAACATCTACATTTAAGGATGGATATTTTCAAGCTCACCCTTGAAAAATCTATAAATTTCACTAATTATTAAAGGGTTTTAAAATACCTGTCCTTAAACGTAAGGGTTCTTTAAAACAATTTTACCCATTTAACCATTTGAATAAATTAAAATCACAACATATTTATACTAAAAATATAATAACTTTAAATTTTCACGAACTTATATGAAATCTAAAGGTCTGTGGGTGATTTTGGACTTTGTTATCTTTAGGCAAAAATGGTGATGACTCAGCTTTCATTTTTCTTTCGTTATTAAATACTTCTGGATATGTATATGCGAAACCAATAATACATTGGTGGAGAGGAATGTTTTTGGAATCATAATTTTCCCGGTTGTTAAATGTTGGCAGACATCAATTGTAAAAATGAGGCTGTAATCTGCTTAATTCTGAATTTTAATGTGTCCGTTGTGAATTTGGGACATCCAAGCTGCATTTCTTTGCCAAAAAACATTACCCTTTGCCTCCCTTTTCTGTTTTTGTGGAGGAATTGGAAGATTATCATTTGAAATGTTACAAAAATCTAATATATTAAAATTTTGACTTGAATTATTTTCAATGAATACAGTTTATTTAATTTTGTAAATAAAATTGTAACGTTTTTCTTTCAAAATCACCTACTTTTAATTGGAGTTAATTGTTATTAAATTAATGACAATTTTATGGTACGCCTAAGTTTAATTATTTTGACATTTAAAATCTTTCTTTTTAAAGCAATAAATGTCACGTTACGTTAATCGTTAAGGTTTAGATAATTTAAACTACCTACTACGTCAGGTTATATATTAAGATATGAGTCATTTTCGAAAGAGATCGCCTAAAAAATTAATTTGAATTCTGAAATAATTATGTGCTGACATTGACAACGAGACATTGACGATTGAAGATTGCAGTCCATAATCAAAATTTTATGGTTAAAATTAATTAAATTTATATAGAGATTTGGTATATTCCGACAATTTTCTCTGTTAAAATATCCGCTGAAATAAAAATTCATCTGAAAATGGCGTTAATTCTTATGTCAACACAATCAAATTTTTGACAAGGCCGAGAAATCGATATGCACTATTTGGAACCTTCTGGAACAAAATACCACTACAATTCTTTTTTCATTGTAAGATGGATCGGTTTTAGAATATTTTGAGCCGTACTAGAGTAAAAAAATATCGTGATACTTTTTTGGAATTCAAATTTTAAGCCTCCTGATTTCAAATTCCTCGTCAAATGTTACATAAAGTACATGTCGCTCTTTTTACATAAAAAATAAAATCTTATTGACAGAAAATTTGGCATTAAATTTTTAAACGTCAACTGCTTGGAGAAAAAGAATTTTTAGGGGCCAAAAATTTGACTTTTTTAATTGAATCGATTAAAAATATTTCGTTAACTTACCTGTTACAAAGTGCAATTTTTGGCTTGGAATTCTCCTTTGTTAACCATGAAATCAAAAAAACAGCGTCGGCTTATTTCAAAAATTATCAAAGAAAAAGGAAGCTAAATGAAAATTACGAAAATGATTTGAAATCGAGTTTATAAATAATTCAACATTACATCAAATGAAACAATCAGATTAAATAACATTGTCTTCACTTCCTTTTTTTCTTGTTGTCATCACACAAAGCAGAGACAGCTTCCGGTTCCTTCGCAACACGCGCTGCTAAATTGTCAACTCTAACATGGGCATCAATAGGAACATCTCTATATTGTTTCAAAACCTTCTTGGTTTTGTGATGCACGTGAGGATTCTGCTTATTTTCAAAATTAAACGTTTCCTTGGTCTTCTTAGGGGTACAAAACTCCCTACGAGTAATTTGAGAAACGGGTTGCTTGGCTAATGACAGAGCTTCTAATCGTTTAACAAATTCTGCGTAGGACAACTGAGGTTTGACCTCTTTAATAGTATCTATGCTACTGTGAACAGGCTTTTTCTTCATCTCCTTTTGACGGATCGATACCGATACATCTGGATGAGTTTGAATGAAAATGTCATTCTCACTACTCTTTTGGGCATTCTTCCTAGGCTTTCCATCCATATCGAGTTTTGCCCTCAATAAATGAAATTTGTTTTTCTTCTCAGATGCGTGATGTGTGTAAATGTACCTTGCAGATGAAACAGGGGTGTAATTTGAAACTTCAGATTTTGGTCGCTCGGTGTTCGTGGACGCATTCTTGAAGGTTTTGGGAGTTTGACGCGTTTTTGACTCCGTTGTTTGCTCTGGTGGGCAGCTTTTTATCCTATTTTCGGCCGGAGCAGGAAATTTTTGCACATGTGGGTAGGCTGCTCGCATAACTGTTGACAGCTCCAATTTCCGGGCACTCTCTTTCATCGCAGACAATCGCATCTCCTTTGGATGGTTTCGCCTTTTCATACTCTCATCGTATTTTGTTGCTATCGGTACCACTTTGGTGTTTATAATTTTGTTATAGAAGAGGTCTAATTTTTTACTAACATCTTGATTCAAGCCTAGCGAATTCACTTTGATAAATGGATTCACTATGATGTTCTTTAATAAAATTGGGTTAGAAGTAAAGTAATGCAATGCCATTTTGCACAAAAATTTTTACACCAATTATAAATTTAGAAAATTTTCGTCCAAATGCTGTCACTCTTGAACAACATGTGGAGCAATATAATGCAATAAATTTTTATTTACCGTTATTCATCAACAATCTCTATGGTAACTTCCACAGCCTTCTACAGCATTATTTGATTTTTTAACAATTTCAAATATTTTTTCGCCTACTTGACGAATTTCAATCTCCATTATTTTGTTGACATCTCTCTCAGTTTCAAATGACATATACATCCTATTTTTTTTTTTTTTTTACTTGACGTAAATTCAATTTGGTAGGATTGTCTGTTTATTATTATAAAATAAAAAGCATTTATATATATAAAAAAGAAAATTTAATCTCTAAAATCTTTTTTATTTTCATTTCCATCTTTCAGGTAATTGTATAATCCCTTTATCATAAAATTTATGATCTTTTGCAGCAAAAAACTCTCCTAGATACGTTTTGACATTCTCATTTGTAGTAAAGGATTTCCTATCCAAAGAGTTTTGCAAAGAGCGAAATAGATAATAATCAGCGGATGTAATGTCAGGGCTACATGATGGGTGTGGTATCACATTCCAGCCATTCTGGCCTAGAAGTGTGAGAGCCTAGTGTTGTGATGTAATTTGAGACTTCCATGATTTACTAATTCCGAACGTTCCTGACGGCATGAATCGTTTAATTTGGTTAATTGCTCACAGTATATATTTTAGTCAATTGCTTCGTTAGGCTGTAGCAGTTAGAAACATACGAGTCCTGTATGGTAGCACCATATTGACAACATGACTTTCTTTTTGTGAACATCTGCCATAGATATCGGCTTTAGATGTTAATTGAGAAGGCTCTCCATACTTAGACCATGATATTTTCATCAGGAATTATTTTACATGATCAATTTTTCGTCAGCAGTAATGTGTTCGTTTAGTATCCAAACACTCAGCTTTTTTATTTAATCTTTTCAAATGGTCATAAACTGTTTCTCTGTAATCACACGAACAGTTATGTGACGATCAATTGCAATCAAAATCTTCAATTTATCGTCATTTATGTCTGTAGGCCTTCCAAAGCGTGGCGCAGCTTGAAGTGAATAATTTCCAGAACGAAATTTAGCCAACCAATTTTGGCAAGTGCGGTAACTGTCTTATCTTTCTTTCTATGTGCTTCTGCGGTTCTTTTACATCTGGTAAAACCAAAAAAACTTTATTTAGAAAAAATAAAACAATTTATTTTGTTTAAAATTTCCACTTATGTTACCTATAATCAAGTATATTTTCTTAAGTAGGAATGAGATTAAGGAGATGGAAATTATTCATATCTATATCTACGTTATTGTAAAGTCCAATCCAGAGATACTAGAAATCCAACTAATTGCTATAAATAGGTTTGATAAAGTACTATGATTTTTTAAATTTACAATACATAAAATATTTAAATGGCAGCAGTATTTACAAAATTTCAATTTTGAATTAAACATTTCTTATAACTCTACTATCCTTTGATTTAATAATTTTATATTTCTTCTGTATTCAAAATAATAACGATTCTACAAATTTGCAATTCTCTAAAATATAACTCTACAATTTAGTAATCCTGCAATTCTAAATTCTATAATTTTTGCAACCAGTTATTATTAAATAAGAAATAATTTAAAATAAAAGTTAAATTACTGATTATATCCAAAATAATAAATTAAAATTAACACAGGAAAAAGAAACCATTTGTAAACACGTAGCTAGAGGTCAAAAATCACCAGACCAAGCAGTAAAAGATAAAGAAAAACATTTCCAAATTACGATAAAGTTAACTAATGAAATTTCTTAATTTAACTTTTCATCCTCAAAAATGATAGATGTTTTTTTAATTTTTTTGTCTTCCCTCACACTTATGCTCTTTTTATTTTAAATTCTCGTATTTTAAGAAGTTGTCATTAAATGTATGTAAAAATTACCAGAACTTGTGATTTTTTGCAGTCTGGCAACTCTGCATCAAGGGGAAAAACTCATTTGAAAAACGTTATCTTTATCATTAGAGAATACATTTAAATATTGATAAAAGTTGATAAAAACACTGGAAAATGAATTAGTGTCATTATCGATAAGAACAGAGAAGAATCGCAATTCGTTGCAACAGGGCAGTCGCTTGTTTTTAAAAATAAACCAAGATAACCTCAACATCTACCGTAACACAAAATACAATTAGCCTTTAAAAACATTCAAAATGCCCATGCCAAGCCAAGATAAAATAATTGCAGTTTGCCAAGAAATATGTACAGTGCAAGAACTTAAAGTGACTGTTTCAGAATCGGCTAAAGGTGCCCTTGCAGTTGGTGCTTGTGCGTTTGGCGGAGGAATGTTAGGAGGCCCAGTGGGTATGGGAATTGGTAAGGGAATATATATTCTTATTATATAATTAGTTCCCGCAATGAAACATCAAATTGCCATAAGTTAATATTTCACCGTAGACGACTAAAAAGATCCGTTGATTGGGATATAAACATAATATTATCAATATAATGGTCTTTACTATTTCTAGCTTTATTTAGTAGTAGTAATTTTCCTTGATTTTGTATCGATTAAGTCAGATTAGTACTTTTTTCAATGTCTTGTTCTTTCAAATTAAGATTAACTTAATGTACAAGGTATGTAAATATGAAACTGAAATTTTCGTATAGAAAATAACCATATGTTGTATAGAAATTAAGTATTGCTCATCTTTAGCTATACATTTTTCCCACCTGTCTTACAATTTGTGGATGCCACACCAAAAACCTGTTGCTCTTTTGATGCAAATCGGTCATAGAGCCATTTTCGTAATAAGTGAAATACTGCTAAGCAAATGCTTACCCCATTGATGTAAATAAGTAGTAACTGGACAGAGCTAGGTCTGGTGAGCAAGCTGCATGCAAAAGTATTTCCCAACTAAATGCCTCAATCGTCTCCTTGACCAGTTTTGCTGTGTGTGATGGTGCATTATCATGACCCAAAATCACTTTGTGTTGGCTTTCTTGATATTCTGGTCGTTATGCAAAGCTTGATTCAAATCAATCATTTGTTGTTGGTAGGGTTCAATATTAATGGTTTTGCCAGTCAAACACAAAGCATTATCTTCCATAGCGATTTGGCCTTGGAGTCGATATCGATGGTATACCTTATACGCTTAAGATTATCAAAATATATCATCTGCAGTCAGTATTCGATGGGGAAATGCCTTTCTTTTGTATCTGGCAAGTAGCATTTTGCAAATAGTTTTTCAGTTTTCGTGCTGTCTTTCATTCGGATCATGTGGAATCCATTTTCTTATCTTTGTATCTTTCTCATGACTTTCAAATTTATGGAAAAGGATTCTCGTCGTATCACAGTTAATTGATATGTGAGTTGTTGTTGTGTTTGAGTGCCATCCTCATCCAACAATTCTTGCAATTTGCTGTCTTCAAAATTTTTTGGTGGTATTCCACGTTCTTCATTTCTCACAATTTTTTAATATTATAAAACACTAATTTACCAAGAACATGCTCACCATAAACTTTGACAAGCATTCAATGTTTTCTTCAAATGGCAACAGAAAGTCAGTGCTATCCGTACGCCGTACTTTTCAGGCATAAAATTTGACATGTTCAATGCTATTACAAACTATCCTGTTGTATATAACTTTTATTGTTGTGTGATAAAAACCTTTGGCAAATCAAAAAACAAGAAACTAGCCGCAATGACACAGTTTGGCCGTAACTACATTATTTAAAATTACCAATTAGATTTTGATTGGCACATAGTAGCCGCTTTCCAGCCTTGCCCTCTAAAGTACAGTAGATTATATATGCATGCTCAGGTTATGTTCCTTTTACAGAAGTGCTTCGCTTAAAGGTCAATCAAGAAATGTGCTACTGATAAACTAGTAGGGCTACTGCGCATCCAATACTCATTTAAAAGTTTATGCTTAACAAGCCATACACTAATCATAAATTGAAAGTAGATTAAATTTATTTTTAAGGTGGTGTTATTGGTTCAATCTTAGCAGCAATGAATGGGCAGGGGAAATTTAGATCGGTTGTGGAAGTTTTAAATGACATGACACCTGAACAAAAAGCTAAACTGGCAATTGCTCTGCAGGACATCTTTAATGATATTGAAATACAAGATGTAGTAATAACAGCAACTTTCATCATGTCACGAGGTTCTTTACAAGCAGCTTTAATGGAACAATTAAGGAATTATTTAAAAAATGAAATGGGATTAAGACTGCTTTAACATTGTTTTTTACAAATTATAATTCATAGGTTTATTTAATATAAAAATGTATTGTGATTGAAACCAAAAAGAAATTTTAAAATGGCCTTTTTGAATAGATTGTAAATTTTATGAACCATTGTATATTTTAATAAATATTTTGTAAAAATTTATTGCTTTTCACTATTTCATATTTTACTCTGTCAAAATTTATTTTAATTATGTGGCGAATAAGGTCCTGTTTTGATGAACTGTTTCTGTGAAGTGCATGAACTTGGCTGAAAAAAGAAACAATTTGTAATTTTTTCTGAGATGTTTTTCGATACCTTTATTTTTCCTATCCATTCCTTTCTCTTGCTCCTTATTGTACATTCTTGAAATACAATGAATGCGATTTTGACCAGCAGGCGACACACTCATTATATTGATGCCAGCTTATGTGGATAGAAAGTCAAGATACTTTTCAATAGGTAAAAATAAAGTACCAAAAAACATGTTTTCGAGAGTATTAGCCCTTAAAAATATTTTCTTTGCTAAATTATACAAATTTTCAATATTTTATGTATTTTTTTTCTTTCTTTAATTTTTGTATTTAATGTGGTAACAAATTGGAAATATTTAAAAAAATAAATTCAAATATGAGTCGATATAGAATCGCGAACTGTTGTCGTAAGTTCTCAGGCTGGGTAATTACCATTTACAAATGATGATGTTTAAGGACTAATTAACATTACACAAAATCTATGAACTGGCGTTCAAATGAAACCAAACTTACTTGAATGTTTGCAGTAAATACAGATTTTTACATGTTCATCTCAAGATGTGAGTGAATGAGGTAATCAAACTGACAACACTGGTTTCATAGATGAACTAGTTCATCTATGACTAGCTTTTAATATTTATTTGTTGAACGTCAAAACTTAAAGAGTTTAATATTTACAAATTCTCTGACTTGGGTCTAAAAACACATAAGTCAACTTTTATAATTTTTCAGTATAGAAAAAAATAGTCCTGGTAAAATGTATACAAATTATGATTTTTCATTTTTCTCTGATATAAGATTTTCTTTCATTTCATAAAAGCCTGACAATGCACTTACATATTTACACATGTACAATGTAAAAAACATCTACTTTTAAAAATACGAAATACATGTAACATCAATCTTTTTCAATTATCATTAACTATATTTTTATATATTATATTTCTATAATAATAATTAGGTGGTGCACTTTATACTCCACGCGCCCCAAGAGCGAGCCGCATTCCGGACTTATCTGAGTGCGGAAGTCATCAGTTGATACTTGATATCACGTATGCACATTACAAATAATTAAATATTTATTAGATAAAAAGGGCGCTCTTATTCAAATAAAGATTCACGCGCATTATGACTAGCAATTGAAATTTGTAATCAATAATTTTAAGTTTATATATAAATTAAAGCATTTTTGAAGTAAAAGTCAGCATCAATTGATATATTCAACTTCTCTATTCCCACTCAGCTCTCACTTGGTTTCACTTAAGCTGGTTACACATTTGAGGCAGCCTCGTTCTGCCTGGACCTGTTCTAAAGAGACAATTTTTTGATACGCGTACGAACGCGTTGCGGCATGCCTCGGCATTGATCCATGTGCTCGGCCCGAAAGTAAAATAAAATTCTGTGCATTCGAAGCTGAGTTAAAATGCGCGTCCACATTTGAGCACGTAGCGAGAAAAGTTCGGCGGTTCCTCACTTTGATGGACCGACACCCGATAGCTATGCGCGGTAGCGCATGAGTCAATCCGAGGGATGTGGCTCTGTTTATCGCACCGTCTACATTAATCGAGCCGAGGCTACCAGATGCGGCCTCGGCTTGCCTCTGCCTCAGATGTGTAACCAGCTTTACCGTTTTTGTTTCGCTGGCATTCCATGCAGCCAGCTTCCAACTGCAGATCGCAGATACTAGCATTATTCTCAAACATACCTTTACTCAATCCGACCTCGGGAGTTTTCCTCAGACTAAAACAGCCGGTAAAGGTAAATCCGTCCCTACGCGTTGCTCATTTATTTTCGATCGTGGAAATTCCCCGAGCCCAGCAGCCCACCGAACAAGATCCCAACGAATCGTACAAATCTAAACCGGTAGATTGCTTGAAATTGATTTATGTTTAGTGTAATATAATTGAAGAATCGAAAAAAATTATTTTGTTTTATGTCAATTGATTTCCCAGGTTGAAAAAATTTTATAGAATAATTATTTGAACTTCTGGCAATTTGCAAGGAACATTTGTTGCTAAATTTTTTTCAGAACTTTCTAACTGCCTTGTACATTATTTTTTAAGGGAAGCTTTTCTACTTTAGCTATGATTTTGCCTTTTTATGTGACTATATCTATTTCATTTTTTTTTTATTCAAATATAATGGTATAGGATCCTGAATATTACAATTGTTTAAAGTTTATTCAAACTTGACCTCTCTATATTATCTTTATGCAAAATTTATATATATATATATATATATATATATATATATATATATATATATAACTAGATTTTCTATATCAATGCCATCTTCCATATCCCACAGAAATAATTAAACATTAAATACAAAATATCAGTTGCAGCCAACATGAAAGCTGCGCACTCATTGATCGATGTGGAATTTATTGATTACATGAATCTAACCTCCATAACTCGTCCATTATTTTGTAGACATTTCCTGAAATTTCTAGTTCAAACTAACATTGATAATTATAGAAGTGACAGGAAATAAATCTGGAAGTAAATGAATGTAAGTGAAGTAATAAATAAATTATTTAAAGAAAAAATTAATGAAAATTAAAAACTTTATTACAGAAAAATAATTGGTAGTTCTGAAAAATGAATCCCCTATATTTAATGAAAACAACTGAAAATTTCATTTGTATATTAAAAAATTGACAATAAATCATCCATATATAACATAGAGTAGTTTCCGACATTATTGGCGAGAATACAAATAACATTTTTTCCGATGCACCATTAATACTTTCGAGTATATATTTAATTAAATTTCAGAGGTCATTTAACAGATCTCCAGTCATCACTATTGCATGCCGCACACCAACAAGAGTAAGGCACCAGAAATGTTTTTTACATTATTACGTGATAAAATTACATAGGAAAAAATGGTATTGGTGAATTTTATTTCAAAATTGGTGGCACCATTGTTCAAGGATTATGTTTTCTTGTATGAATAACCTGCAACAAACTGTTTAAAACAAAAATTAGACATTTTATGCAGCTACATGCAAATATATTTTTACCTAGTCACTGCTTGCTTCTGAATCGCTCTCCTCCTCAGCATTTTGCAACCATTCCACAAAGTTTTTCATCTGATCTACGAACATCATTTTTCCTTTGACATTGTAATCTTGTTTATACCATTTAAGAATAACTTGTTCCGAAATGACATCAGTTTTATAAAAAAGCATTATTATCTTTTGGAAAGCACGCATAAATGTCATATTTGCATAGCAGTATTCTTGGACTTTCAGTAGCAGGCTTAGTTCGGATCGGGTAGATTGTGTAAATTCAGAAAATAAACTGGTATACTGTTTCAGATGCCTTACAGCTTGGTCTGTCACCAATTCCTATAATGAAACTTCAATTAGGAAATAACTTTATTTTTATATTGGTTGCTTCAGCGTCATTCTAACAATTACTTTGACAATAAGATTTCTTAGTGGTAGAGATGAACACTACCCCTTGCACAAATTGCCACATTAGTTAATCAAGTTATGAGTCAATCGAACAAGATACAATATCGAATTCACTAAGGAGATCATGGCAAAAATAAAGGTACTAGCAAAGTTTTTACATATTTACAGCTTCATCCTTGCAGGGAAGTTATTAAGCAACTCATATTATAAGAAATAGTCTCATTGGTAACTAAAAACAAAAGCACGAAGAGATAATTTAATTTTCTTGCTGCAAAAGACGCAAAAAAATGGAGCTTTGTCCTCCTTGTCAAATAAAAACTAAGTATTGCCTAGACAAGAAAAATATTTTTTATTTTCTTGTATAAATGGCGCTTCAATATGCGTTGCATATCAAACATAAAATCTCTCTGTGCTTCAAACAATATTTTAAGTCATTTGGTGATTAAAAAATAATTAATACATCAAAATAAGATCTGTACTTCAATAATTGTTGACTAACTAATCTTGTGATTATAAACATTGTAGTTTTGTGTAATTAATTATAGCAAGTACTCCCATAATTAAAATAAATAGAATTAATTAAATAAGATTTTCTACTCTAGATTTAAATGTATTGTACCTTTGATGTTTCATCTGTGGAACCTATAGCTAAAAGCTTTAGTATTGGTAAAATTCATATTTTAATTTATTATTGAATTTTAGTTTTTTTTACATAATATTCAGGTATTGATTGTTTTTTTTTTATTTTAATAATAGTAGATATTGTATTAAGGTTGGCAGTACTTATTATTAGTCATGACATATTCTGATATCTCCAGTGGAGTGAGCCATGTTTCTGTAAGGATATTTACTGTCCAATAAATCATTATTTTTTATGAAAATTATGAATATATTAAAACATAGAATTTTTCAAAATAAATTATATTGAACAAAACTTGTTACATGTTACGATAACATTTAACTATAATCTCATTAAATGCCAGTACTAATGTAATTTCTTTACCAGACAAATGTATATCACACAAGAAGATGGATTGTGCAATAAAGACGGTTTGTCTGGTTAAGAGTTTGGCTTTAAATTAAATACTAATATGCACTTACTTCTTTTTTATTCCATTCGGGAATATCCATGACAGTTGTCCAAACAATGCAGACTGTCTCATGATCCTGAATGGTTTCCCTAGCAGAGAATTCACGGAGTTCTGATATGATGTCACGCTGAACCTTGCTCTCAGCCAAACCATCAGCCAACATGGCTTGCAATTCTTTTTTGGCTTGTTGTTGATGTTGATCGTTATATAACTTTAATATTTCCTCAAGTCCATTTTCTTGGAAGGCCGTTCGGAAATAGGTCTGAGATTGTTTACTATCTGGAACGAAACTCATCAGATGGGATTCAATGTTTGATTTCTTAATGGCGGAATGAAGGGAGGCAACGCCCTTATCTTGGCGCCACCACTTGAACACATCAATGAGGAAATCTAAAGCCAGATGATCCTTTACTAAGTGAGAATTATTTAGGACCAACACAGCATTGAACGGCACACTTCCATTCGAGATCCAGAGGGACACCATTACAGATAATTTCTTTCTGTCGACTGGTGTGAAATACTTCACAAACAAGAGAATTTTTTTTATTTCGTCCTATAACAATGTAAAAATAAAACTTCAGTGAAATATATAAAAAGTGCTGCATTTCTTTGAATTATACCTGGAAAAGTTTCTCTAGATACTTGTATCGGCGCATCAGTTTTATGAAAACCTGTTCCCAGCTCTTCATTACTTCTAAGTTGATTTCATCAGGTGAATTAAATATGCATGCGTCTGTTTTACATGGACCTTCGCCCTCCTGCGATAGCGTGCCACCGGGCACTAAAATAAAATTTAATTTCAAATCTTTAATTTTCTTATCTGTATTATAACAAACAAAAAACCACCCAAGTTCTTTCTAATTAATTAAAAGATTACCACATGGTTACTCAGTCTATTCCCTAACTCTAATTAAAATAGGCATCAATCAAATTAAATCAAAATTGTGCAATGTAATGGATGCTGATCTAAATTGATATTCCCTTGAAATGCGAGATCAAAATTCTACTCAATGAGTATGTCACAGTTGAAAGCAAAATATAAAAACTAAGTGTTTGATCATTGAAACCTCAAAATTTGATGGGTAACTAGTGACTTAACGGAATACCACATATCGAAAACAGGAAATGCATGTATATTTTCCGTTTTGTTTTATTAAATCTCAAATTTATTTCATATTCCCAATTTGACTTTGTAAAAGTTAAGAAATAGAGGTATTGGTACATTATAAATAAAGATCATGCTTTTCTCACAATCAAAAATTTAAAAACTTTTTCTCTTATCGATAAAAATTTGTTATCCCTGAAAAACAAATTCAATTCAACCAACCATTTAACAACATTTGGTTCAAGTCCGGGAGAAATGTTTTTTTTAAATATTATGCAAGGCTACTGGATTGATAATTTAATTTAAAGTTATTTTCAAGCTTTAATTTAATTTAAAAAAAATTTTTTTTTTGCTCTAACCTTCATTTCTTTTAATTGAAGAATTGCTTAGATAGGGGATAGATGACATCTACAACTCACAATGGGGAAGGACAATTGACCTACTAATTAACCCACTTATTGAAAAGCTGATAATTACTTTCATATTGTATTATTTACAAATGCTTTAAAACGACAATTAAATTACTCAATTTCAATATCCTTCAGTTTGAATATTCCAAAGATAAAATTGTCAACTCTAATCATTAATGTGGATATTAACGAGTATTGATGTTTGCATTAGATTCATTATTTAACTATCAAATTATTAATTAATTACTAACATTTTATTAAACAATAACAAATTTTATTGAATTTCACCTAAAATCTTTTTTCATAATAATGTAATATATACCAATATCGTAAAATATTTCATTTTATTGTTTGTTAAACTTACCAAGAATGCCACCGGCGATGAGTATATCGAAAAGGCATTCGCCATATCTACGATAATCTAATTTATTGCCCGCACCGTCTACAAAACGTGATATCGCTTCAAAGTCGTTAGCACATTTATCTAATCCAGAGATAATAACATCCCTAAATCCTACTGGATCATATCTTTCCTTTTCATCTGTAAATAAAAACAAATTATGTTTACAATTAAACTTACAACACTTCAATCAAATTAATGTTGAATCATTGATATGTATCTCCATATCTATCTTTTTAACCTTGTAACAATAAGCAAGGCATTTTTAAATGAATCGAAAGAACAAACTAAAATTAAACATTTATCTCTAAAAATAATTAAGAAATATAAATACATCTAAGGCAAATTCATAATCAAGAGAATAAATACCAAGAACGAGTGTTTGCCTGAGAAGCCGTTGGAAGTAATCAATGAAATTGAATAAAGCCTAAATTCAACACAAACAGGCTTCACTCTTAAATATTCTTTCCTTTAATAAACTTATGTTAATATTTAATGTCGTCACATGTGCATATGGAAATTGACTCATTTAAGGGCATTTTCATGAGATCTTAATAAAAATCAATTCCTTGCAGTTTTGCCACTATAATTCTCAGCAGACAATGTTTTGTCTTTTTTTTTTTGTGGGAGAAGACAAGCTTATAACCTTTAATGCATTGCTCCTTTTGTCCATGAAGGATTACATAGAAATTTTAAAATGTCAGAGAACATTAAATTTAAATCTTTGGAGAATATAGTTATTGGGAAAACAACCAATAGGTAGAGAACTTCAAAGTTGATAAGTAAATGACAAGAATGAAGATTTAATCTGATTAATTCTGTAACTGCTTTCTAATCTTGGTGCTTAAAACTGTGGTGCTTTGAGCTTTCAAATTGAGCTGGAACCGTGCATGTTGCGCATGTGGGAGCTTTATGCAACAAATTTTAAGTATGTGCACCAGGGGGGAAAAGGGAAACAGGTTCTGGTATTTCAAGATCCGATAAATGAAACAAAACCGGGCTGCGCATAAGTATTCTAGAGAGTACTGTATTTTCAAAAACAGAAATAGTTTTACTTATAGAAGATCCAATGGGCCTAAGCGAAATGCATAAGGTAAACTTGTATGACTATCTATACTGTAGGAATTCATAAACAATTAAATAGAGCATATTAAGACCGCACTGATGAATAAGGTGAACACACTCATTACCGATTTTCTTGAAATTATTTGAAATTGAATCACTTGTTATTTATCCTTATGTCCGTGTATTTCATTTCAATAAAAATATTTTTTTCAATGTGTGCAAATTCCAATTGTGAATAGTATTTAAATGAATTAAAACTAATTTTTATGTTGCAACATATGAATTAACATTTGTTACAATTGTACAAATTGAGTATTTACATAAATATTTAAATAACTACTTGAAATACATTAGTAAATAAAATTAAATAGTGAAAAGGTAACATGTTAAGGATCGTAACCTTTCGTACTTCAATCTTTTATTTATACGACCCACTAACATGAATATTAAATTAAATATCCCGATCATTTAATGTGCTTCTTTTTTTTTATAAATCTCATACCTACCTCTTTTTCTGGTCTTGATGCGTTGACCGGATAGAACTGGTTTTTCTACCTTTTGACTCATACAAAAATTTCTGAAAAAAAGAAAGATAACAATTACTGACAATTAAATCAACAAGATGCAGTAAAATTATCATTTAAATTTTGTTAAGAAAATTATTATGAATCATGAGACAACGAAAACAAGTCGATGACTAACTTCAAGATTAATTTGGGGTACAAACGTGTTTGAAATTATTTATCACATAAGGTCAATGTTTCTTTTATAATTTTTTTTTAAACAGCAAAGTTAAAGCAGAAACAGTTTTTTTTTATAAATATTTTATGATTCTTTTTTATAGATTCTTTCATAGGCTTTTACTTTTCTATACAAATTGAATAATTTCTAAATGAAGTGAAAGCTATTGTTTAAAAAATGTAATTAAAATTAATTGTGCAGAATTTTTATGAAAATTACTGAATTTTAATAATCATAGTTCAAAGTTATTAGTATATATAAACCATTTATTAAATTTGCAACAAGTAATCCAGTTGATACCAGATGACCTATTGGAAATATAAATGCATTAAAAATTTCTTGTTATAATTAGTGCTGACCACTCACAGGACGATTATCGAAGAGATATTTATCGTATGAGCTGTTACCTGAAGTTTTCATCCTACATTCAGTTTTTCGCTGAATATTTATCCACCGATTGATATCTCTAAAACTGTTCGTGAACGTGTCAGTCTGTTATTGATCAGAGGTGAAAATCGAAACTAAAGGCTTATTTCACCACACACATACAGTTTTCGAACGAATTATTATTTGATCGAAACAATGGTGGCCGCTTTGATATTTATCTTGCAGACCCGAAACCCGCTAATCTGTGGTGAATGCTTCGATAATCAAGAGATTTTGAACTGAACGATTTCCATCGGCAATTAAAGATCGGTCTAGCGTGTGGTGATGATCGGTCTAGCGTGTGGTGATGTACGATTATTATTTTCAGTTCTGTACTGACGATTTTGATCTCTTCGATAATCTTCATGTAAGTGGCCACCATAAGTATTGAAAACATTTGTATGAATATAAATATAGCTGCTCGACAATAAGCTGAACTCTTTCACCTCAATTATGAAAAAATTGATCTCAAAATTTGTAATTAAATTTTACTGATTATAATTTAAATACAAAGATTTAATATTTTATTAAGCAAAATTGCTCTGTACATCAACATTGTTTAAAAATAAAAAACTTCATAAAGGAATTTTTATTAATTTCTTAGTATAAAATATTGAAAAAATTATTAATTTAAAAAATATACATTTAAAACACAAAGACCCTGGCTGCAAAAACGCTAATCAATTTGAAACAATGAAATTTTTTTTAATTATAATTTTATGATTGTTAAAAACCTGAGCAAAAAATGTCTTTGGCTTGAGTAATTTTGATTAGCATTTGTACAATAGGGCCAAACAGTCAACAGTAAACCTTTATAAATTGGTGTTGTGAATACAATCCAAAAAAATACTAATAGGGTGCGAACATTTTTCATTATTTCCAGATATTCATTATTACAATTATTTTACAGACCTTGATTTCGAAAGATTAGATTTGATAAAGAATTAAAATGGCAAAAAACGTCTACTTTAAACTTTTCAAGGTTTAATTTTTGGAAAACAACTAAACAATGAAGAATTTCATTGTTCAGATGTATAAGAATAAAATGAAAATTTAGATTAATTCTTTTGCATAACATATTTATGATTATTAGAAAACTAAAGATTTATTAAATATTTTAGCTCAAATCTAGAGCTTTATGAAAAAAATTTAACCTCAATAAAATAATGTGATTTGTTGATATAGCACAAGTGTATATAATTTAAGTGAACCATTTTCTTATAAAACTCAACATGTATTTTATTAAAATCAGGTCCATCCTTAATTCTTTATCCAAAATTTGTGAAAACTCTTTAAAAGTGAAAATATTATGAAATACCACATAATTACGATCACCAACATCACTAATATGAAAAATTCTATATAAAGCATGCAAATAAAATATTACATAGTAGTAGAATTTTGGTTTTTCCAAAACATTCAGCATGCATCAGTCTCAAGCAACATCATTGAAGATAGCAACAAAAAAATGTTACCTCAATGAATACCGTTGGACTTTCAGAAAATGAAGAGCTGGCCTAATCCACAAAGCAATTAATAATAATAATAAAATGCAGTTTGTCAGGGAGTTAAAATGGAGTGAGTTATTATAATATTTCAGAGAATTTTAAATCCAAATATGTGTACTTTCAAGGTGTTAAAGTGGTTGCGGTCCAACTGCTTAGTCATTTCTATAGAAATGCATCATTAAATATTATTGTGCAACTTATGATTTATACTTAGTAAATCCAAAAGTTATCAAAGATGATTCATTGAAAGATCAATCGCAACCACTAAACACAACAACAAAATAAGATGAGGACTTACGGGTTGGTTTAAAAAACAAGGATTGCAATTTATCCAACATGTGGAGTGGAAACCACATGTATATTGAGGCTTACATTACTAATTAAAAAAATGATAATGAATCACTTCAAGGTTGTCGATTCGTGTAAATTACGGGAACGATCGTAAGACAAGGAATAACGGCAAAAAGGATTCAGGTCAACGACATGTCACTGAAAGGTTAAAATTTAGCAGAGACGCAATTTTTCCATATTTTCCAATGATTAAGAAAAATGAAAAGATCACGAAAAACAATCAGCAACGTGTCCCTCCATTGTGGGAAAATAAATAATTCTTCAAAGGAGAAAACAAAACGGCGCGGCGCGCCAGGACCTTGAATCTTAAAATAGGCCGTGGATTAAAGGATACAACCTCGCAACGTCCTCGCTCACCCAAAAATCACCAAAAATGTGTACTCACGTTTATACTGTTTTTAAAAAAGCACCTCACACGAGCTTCAACGAAATACCAAGTGACTCTCTGTGGGATGAGTGAGGAAAATCGGCTTTATTGAGGTTCCAATGCGGTCTGCGCACAGAAGAAGTGAACGGTCTGAACCGGAATCGATTGATGCATACACTGACAGAATTTGCACATGCACGCGGGAAATTCAAATAGGGCGCCCCAACGAAACGAAATGTTTCTAATTATACTTTACGGAACGAAAGGAATGGGGGCCGAAATGGCAAAAAAACTTCTTTTTGTGAATATATTGCTGGAAGCTGACATAAATAATAGCAAATGTTTCTTTAAATCACCTCTCGGCCTGCTTGGAGGTTATCAGGCTGCCCGGAAATGGTGCATGGCCATTGCACTCTCCAATTTAAACCAATGGCGCCAATATTTTTCATTTAATAATTCCAATTTCGTTGCATGTTATTTTGTTTGTTTACAAAACGTGTACTTACCTTAATTTTTCCTGTCCCCCTAAAAATTGATAAAAATGACCGAAAAATTACACCAAAAAATTATCACATTTATAAACACATCTTCTGTTGCTTGGTTTCCAAACTAATACTCTATTTGCAAATGGAAAAATCGCAACAGGCCTTTTTAGGGATTTCAAAACCCGCCCTGTACCTATACATAAAATGCCATTGTATATATAAAAGATACGATCACAGAGTACAAAAATGTATTAATAAAAATATTTAATTACAACTAAATTTTTTCTTTTTCCCATCAACGCAACCAAATATACACATCACTTTAAAAGTATATCCAAAATTTAATAAAACAATTAAAATTCACTCATTTTCTTTTTTTAATTCAATTAATTTTAATTAGCATTTGAAAATAAGAATCTCAAGTTCGATTCTTTGAGAGAGAGAGAGAGAAAAAAGAATACCTTTTAATTTAATAACTAAATAAATGCTGGTTGTGCGTGAATTAAATTAAAAAAAAAAAACAGAATTTCCGTGTCTTTTCTATTTCTATAAGTTTTTTTGCATTCTAGCTTAGCTTTATTCATCGACTACACGCCTCATTTCATTTTTGAATGGTTATTTACCTTTTTCTTAAAAAATAATAAGAAACAAGTTTGGCATTACAACATTAGCCTACTCATTAGACATTTTAATAGAATAGATAGATGTCGACTGTGAGAGCGGGTTGTAAGAACCCTAAAACTGATACTTTATTGTATATTGTTCTTTACCACATCGTTCCTAGTGAAATAAGCCCCCTCCCATAAACTAGGTTAAAAAGGGCCTTGCTCAGGTCGTACCAGTTATTTCTAGCTAGATGTTTTAGGTTGTCCAAAAAACAAAGGAAGATGCAAGCGTGCTTGTCCAGAGAAAAGGTATAGCACAAAATTTCCCCGCGTCAGCAACCGAAGATGTCTTGGAACTATCTGTGTACCAGACCTGGTCTCTGGAATTCGACAGCCTTCAGAATATCACATTTTAATTTAATTGAAAAGTTTCTATCCGAAAAGAAAGAACTATCACCTGATGCTGCCGCTTCCCATCCCAAAGAAATATTCTTTTACTACCTCAATTACTCACGAATGGCTCGATTTCCGAGAACTTCAACCAATCCTCAATTGTAGTCGGTGGGAAAACAACATTGTCTCCCCTGTTCTAAAGAGGGAACTAAGCCAGATTTATCTCCATGTTCTCAGTAGGTGTGATCCTCATAGTGTCTAGAGTACTTAAACAAGTCACGCTTTTGACGGAGCCCAAGAAAGATTTAGTTTTAAACCACCATACACAACCATGAATCTTCTACTTTAAGGTATAACCAATGTACCATATTAGGTTCCAGATCACCGTCCTATCAACACCCGTATGGCATATCCACCGGGTTTTCTAAGTCTTTAGACAGGATCTTTTGAAGTATAACCCTTTCTGAAATTTGCACAATCTGTTGCAGAACTTGTATGATTTGCTTTGTTCCTGTCTATTTTTTATTGTTTCTGTACCTTTCTTAGCCTACGTTTTTTCTAACCTGAAGAAAAAAACTTCTGGTTTCTTCCTAAGGTTATCAAGTACGACTGAACAATGCACAGTTGGCATTAAAAAAAGAAATGCTGGTTTCGCATTTCCAATCGGCATCGCTTCGGTAACTTAATTTTATGTTTTAAGGTAAAACTAGAGAAACTATAGCATATAATAAATATCGTATTTTTATCTGAAATTGTATGATTGATTGTTATGCTATAGATTCAAGAGAGGGATTTAAGAAATTTATATAATGTGTCTAAGTAAAACATGTTGGTTACCGAAAATCAACATTGCACAGAGCCCTTCGTTTATTCAAATCGGTTTGCACCGAATACAGTCACATCTTCAGACTGTCTCTGCGTTCATCTGATTAAAATGTGTACCACTTTTGGTGAATTTAGTTATCACCTCTGCAAGGAAATGAAAAAGAAAGGTTATTTCCAAAGAAAAGAAAAAATCGTCAACTTCCTGAGGATGGAAAGAAGCAAGGTAAACCTGAAATAAAGACCATCAACTTTTTTCTTCGCCCGTTGTTAACTAAGAATTAATGTCAGCTGAGTTAGTCTATGTATGTTTCAAAAATCTATGGTCAAAAGATAAAATTCAAATTTTTTGACGCTTCTTTTCCAAGACATTCTTATAATTTATCACAGAAAAGTTTAAAAAAGATCTAGAATTGTTGGAAAGGATAGGAAGGTGAAATTAGTGAAGATTTGTCTTCTTGAATTTATATCTGAAAAAATTGTGGATAATATGGAAGGTTGTTTAAATAATTTAAAATTACTATAATTAACATTATTTATTCTTTATTTATTTAGTCTCAAATTTTAAACAAAAGCACTAAAGAAATTTTTAGGCTCCAACCAGAATTTTACTTTGGAATCAGGCGAAGTTATTTCAAGCTGCCCTATAGAATGGAAATTGCATTCAGTAGATATTCCTGAAACTGACTACACAGACATAAAATTAACGGTTACAGCAGAACAAATCAGCCAAGATCCTCGATTAAGCAGAATGTTTAGTTTTAACATAGGACATAGAGATGGTGAACAAGTCGATCCGAGGTGTACAGATCATGTTAAACCTATTTTTAAAAACATCAACACTACATATATTAATGTTAATACATTTCAAGCCTCCTCCTTCTACTAAAGTTTAACCAGTAGCCAAAAAATCATGTTAAATGAGGAACTTGTCAGACAGAATCAATCTTATTCTCCAACTGCAGTAATCCTATATTTAAGGTTGACTTCGCAGACTGCATCATGCCTCCAAGGCACACACCTGCAACAAGCTTTCAATCTGTTGACAAACGTTAATAACTTTCTCCTCCAAATACCTCCATTCCAAGAAGTCACTTCCAAGAAAAACAGGAAACGAATCTGCAGAACATCGCTCCAGATTTTCAGAGTAATAGGGAGCTATATGCGAATTGTCCAAACAATTCAAATAATTTGGCTTGTGAGCCTAATAATCAGGGATTTTCGACCGAGCATGGAGCATGCTTACCTAAATAAAAGCCAAAATAACAGGAAATACATCACATGACACAAAACCTGGATCTGCACTGTCCACCTTAGGAACAATTACTTTTCCAATAATTTGTTAATTTCATTTAAAACTATTTATTTAAAAATTTCACTAATATAAATTATTTCTTTTTCTCTCTGCTAATTAGTTATTTATATTCTAAATAATTCTCTGTAGAATATTTATTCTTAATAATGTTGGTTTAGAGCAAACATATTTCTGTAAACATTTTCTTAAAAGTCTCAAAGTTTTGACTGCAGACACAAAAAGTAATGGAGGTGCCAACATGTTGAAACCACATCATTTGACGATTTTCCAACAGAACATCTTCGATGAATCATGTGTACCAGTGTTATTTAATCATATAAAATAAGTTCACATCATGTAATTTAGTAAAGAAATCTTTCAAACTGCAAACGTTTGAGATAAAAAAATTCTAACCTAATTTTTATAAATTTCTAATGTTTAATGCATAAATAATTTAAAAATTTAATGGCCTGATAATAATAAAAGATAATCTGTCTTTGTAAACATAATTAAACCTTTTATTAAGAATACTCATCCATAACATTTTTATCAAGGTCTCCGACAATATAATTAAAACGTATATGTGATGACCTATTGTAAAAGATAAATGAATGAAAAAGTTACACAATATTTGCTATCACATATTGTATGATAAATTACAAAATAAAAATGTATTATTTTTTTTAAACAGACTTTTTTGGAAATGTTCCGTGGAACCAAAATTGAATATCCTTGACTATAATTTCTCTTTATTAAAGTTAGGCATGGGACCTTTAATCTTGAGTCTATCTTCTTCTTCACTAAGCAATTCATTAAGATCATCTCCTACCAAAGGTGGTGGCAGCTCTTTTGATTTCTTTATATCGGAACTATGAACAATTTCTGGTCTTATATTTTGACTAACTTTACCATAAATGCTCATTGCCTAAAAATAACACATCCATTAACGAAGAGCTTTATTACCACAATTCTTTTAAGTAATCATCTATATTATTTATCTAATAAATTTCATGATATTTTTAATATTACCTGTGCGACTAAACTAGAAATATCTCCAACATTTGACGGAAGTATTAAAGTGTTATTAGTTTTTGCTAATTTATTAAAAGCTGTAACATATTGTTCAGCTATACTTAATGAAGCAGCATTTGGACCTAATTTTCCACTTAAAGCACCAGCAACAAGTTTCAAGCCTCCAGCTCGGGCTTCAGCAATTGCCAGCATAGCTGCAGCTTCTCCAGCAGCCTTATTAATTTGTTCTTGTCTTTCTGCTTCCGAAGCTAAAATCCGAGCTTTTCTTTTACCTTCTGCTACATTGATGTCAGCTTCTCTCACTCCTTCTGATTCTAAAATAGCAGCACGTTTTTTCCTTTCAGCTTCCACTTGCATTTGCATTGCTTCTTGTACACGTGATGGCAATTTTATATCACCTAAAAATACGATTTTTAAAATTAAGCACTATAATAAAACTTCCTCATTGTAATCCACTTAAAATATGTCAAAGTCATACGGAGCGCTGAGATATATAGGAGGGACCACTTTTTAATAAGAGCAAAAATTAAAATTGCAGATGGGAAAGAGAAAAAAAAACAAAATCAAAATGCAACAATAGAAGTATTATTAAATTAATTTAAATAAAACAGTTATACTTTTAGGAGCGGCAACAGAATATGTTACAAGAACAGGTGAAAACATAAAGTTAACTAGTTGGAGGAACAGGAATATATCAATAGAAGTATAAACAAAGATGGAGAGAGTATCCAAGAAAACAAACAGTAGCCATCAAAATTAAAAAAGGCAAAGCATAATTGTAAAAGATAGGGATTGAGCACAAAAGTAGAATGGCATAAGATGGGAGGAAGAAAACAAAAGGAAATCAAAATGTTTTCTGCAAGGTCCTCTGTCTAATAGAATACACTTTTATAATTATGGTTTTACTCTACTTATCTAATAATGACTGCTTTTGGCTGTAGAATGGAAAGTACTCTTAAATGTGAAGTCAAGTTTCCATGTTAATCCTGATGGTAAGAAATAATGGATTCCTACTGCGCCATTTCATAGCGATGAAGTAGCAGTAAATCAACCACAATGATATAGTGACACAAATAGTTGCACTTTGAAAGGAGCAGGTAATTAAATTTCTTTGAAATATTCTCTCCAATAAAAAATAAATTTACTTACATTTGCTTGGCAAGAATATACTAACAATTGCAATAACTGAACATGGAAATTTTGAGTTTTTTTTTATGCGTTAGCGGTTTCAATTAAATTTTATACAGAAATATGTTACAATTAATCCGCTCCATAAAATTTCATATGATACAATTCAAATGTTAATATGAAAAGTTATAGTTAAATAATATAAGGAATGTAATACAGCACTTACGAATTTCATAACGTAGGCAAGTGATACCCCAAGCCTCACTAGCTTTATTAATAGAATCCACAATGCAAACATTTAAATTTTCACGTTCTCTAAAAACTTTATCCAATGATATTTTTCCTAATTCAGATCTCATTGTTGTTTGAGCTAATTGAGTTATAGCAAATTCAGGATCTTCAACACCATAACTAGCTAAATAAGCATCAATAATTCTTAAATATAAAACTCCATCGATATTTAAAGTAACATTATCAGATGTAATCGCACTTTGTTTTGGGACATCAATTGCAATTTCCTTTAAACTTTGTACATATTTTACACGATCTATAATCGGAATTAAGATATTTAAACCTGGTTCAAGAATACGATGAAATTTTCCCATCCGTTCTACAATCCAAGCCTACAAAAATAAAGTTTAATTTTAGATTTTAATTTAAGGGAGTTGGTTACCTCTTGTTGTGGTACAAACATGATAATTGTGTTTATTGGTGTGGTTGACCGGTGCCGAACTGTAAAGAGGCGCAAATTCAAATTCGATTGAAATCCATTTGGTTGCTAAAATTTTCCAGTCAATAACGAGAAGAATTAATTAATTATTATTTAAATACCCTCAACGTTCCTAATGTTCGTGTTAACAAGCGGGCTTTTGAGAACATTTTTGGAGATTTCGTTTCTAACCTACAACATTCTCAAAATGGCAAACTTAAACTACAGAACTACAACTTCACTTCATATAAAATATATAAATTCTATAATTTATGAAGATTCTAATTAGTTAAAACTTCTACTACTATTTATTTTATCTAACTACCCCCCAAAAGACTTTCCATTTATTCTTATCGCATTTAATTAAACTAATAGAAATTGTTTATTGACAACTTCAGATCTAAACAATTTTCAAACTTTTCAAATCAGTGCTGTGCCAAAATGGAAAGAAGTTTCATTTCTGAGATGAATAAGATGCGAAGGATTGAAAAAATCCTTGCAAAGCAAGATGATGTTTTAAATAACATATTAAAAGATAATTTGGATGTGAAGGAGCATCTACATGAAGAAATTAAAGAAAGGTAAGTCGCTTTGACCCGCCCTAGTAAATCTGCTACTGAATTATAGGGATTCTGAACTTGAAAAAGTTGTTAGCGAGGTAATGGATACTCATATGTTATTGGAAGATGTTAAGGACAAATTAGCAGAGTATGAAACTCTAGGTAAAAATTATTTCCAAAATACCTATATTTTTTAGTAATTGCCAAATGTTCAGATATGAATTGTATCAATCACCTAAATATTTTTGATAAATTTAATTATAGATTTGTCACAACTTCGTGAAGAAATGGTCACAATTCAAGATAATTTAAATCACATTAAAACTAATACAAATCATAAGTTGCTGCAGTTACAAGAAGAAGAATCTGAATTATTTGAGAGTATTAAACCAATATGTGAACATTTAGAAGAATGGAACAAACCAGTGATGAGTATAATTGAAAATAAGAATAAGACAACAAAAAATTCCCAGGTAACATTAACATGACTGTTTCATGTAAGCTGATTTCCAACCTCGGTGCTTGAAACTCCAGAGCGTGAAGCACTTGCATTCGGGTGCTTTGAGTTCTCAGATTGAGTTAAAACGGTGAGGCTTACACATGTACACAGGGGAAAGGGGAAATAAGTCTGGTGTTTCAAGCTCCGGATAAATGTTTCAACACATTGGAAAATTTATTTTCCGCACCCCTCTATACAACAAAGTAAGAGTGAGATATATTATTAAAAAGCTTTGATTTATTGTAGCTCAATATATCACGGTACTAATTTAATAACAATTCACTTATTTTAAGACTCGAACCTTTGTATCTGATGAATTAGCTGGTTGGAGTGCAATAGATCATGATATATTTCTGAAGATGCGAAAAAAGCATACCAAGATACAAGATTTGTTAGATATTCTAAAAAAGATTCTAAATGGTAAATCTACTGCAAAATTATACACAAATAAAGTAATTTTTGTTAATATTTAATTTATTTCATGCAGATAAAAGTGAGGATGAAATTATAAAACATGAAAATAGTTATAAAAAATTTTTGGAATTCAAGAAAAAACAAAAGGAAGAGATAAGTAGGTGGCGCGAAGAGAAGAAAAATGATGAGAAGATTAAAGAAAATGTTCAAAGTGAAAATAATGGTACGATTAAAATTACTAGAAAGATGAACATAGAAGAAGTAAAATTGAAAATAAAAACGTGGAAAGTATGTACAAATTTTTAGTTATTTTTTGTAGAACTTTTATGGTTAAAAATTACATATTACATATTTTATTTCAGAGTAATATTTTTTTAACACTATAAATTAAATTTAAGGTTGAAATGTCGGAAAATAAAAATATATTTGTTCTTTCTTTCCTGTCGGAAAAAAAGTTCCCTGCACTATAAAAATTATCCGACAAAAATTTCTTGACTTATCAAGTACCAGCATTCTTATCATTTATCATTGCTTCTATCTAAATGCACCCTAGATGTGAAATATTCTTGTAAAAGTAAAGATGTGTAGGTTTTATTAAAATATAAAATTTTGTAAAGAAAATTTTATTTAAAGCTGATTTTAATGGTGTGGTCATGATTGTTAGGAAGAGAAAGAAAGAATTGCGCACCAAGAAAAGCAACTAGATCTAGAAGAATTATGTAAAAGAAAAACGCAGGAATTAACAGAGAAAATAAAGAAAGAAGAAACGAAAAAAGAGGTCGAAATTTGGCGGTTAGAAAAATTAGCGGTGGAAATAGAACGGAAGATAACTAAAGAAAAAATGGAAAGGCAAGAAAAGAAAATTAGGTAATTAGTAAACAACTTTTGTAAAGAGAAATATTTTTTTTTAACTCTTGAATTTAAAGATATTGTATATAGTATAGAGTACTTTGGGTTTATAATTTTAGATCTTTGCAAGCAAATAAAATGATAAAAGAATATCGTCACCTAGATGAAGTACATACTAAAAAACTGCGTGAAGTAAAATTGCAGTCCTCTGAATCAAAAAAAACTATCAACAAAATTGTAGCTAAAAAAGATCCAACTCGCCTACTTAAACCAACAAAACAGTGGTTATCACGAATTACAGATGATAGCGATGAAAAGAGTACAAACAATCCTAGTAATATTGTATCTATTCCCAAACTGTAAGTAAAACTATAACTTCCGTTACCTTTTAAATATATTTTTGAAATAAAACTTTTTATGGGAGAGTGTAAAACTAATTTACGCAATTACTAAAAACATTTCTTTAGTAATCATAGAAATATTTAAAATAATCACATATTAGAAATAGAGAATTAAATTCCAATAACCCAGATTTTACATGTCACTATCTGAAAATATGTTTTTGGCAATTTTCAGTGACAATTTGACGAGAATCGAGAAAGGTGTTTTTGAACTACAAGTTTTTGAAAAAAAAACCAGTTTTTTCAATCTCCTGCGCATGCATGTAGTATATGAAAAAAATGTTGGCGACCTTCGATTCCTTGTTAAATTTCCCATTGATCTTTAAAATGATTTCCACATCAAAAATAAAGTTTTTAGCAAGCAATTTTTTTAATAATTTAAAAAATGGCAAATTTTACTAAAATGCGCGCCAATACTACAGTTTTTAAGATAATGACTTCAAATTTGGTTTACGATCATATATTTTATCATAGAAACTGCCTACCAAATTTGAGCCAAATCGGTGACATGCCACCCAAACTTGTATGGTTTTGGCATGGAATGCCCCTATACTAACTCTAAACTTTTGAAAACAATTACATTTATTTTGTAATAACTAACTTACATCCAGCAACAGAAGTATTTTAATGCTGTTCCAAGTATCTCTCTAAAATTGTTAATGAAATTTAGGAATGCTGTGAGGTCTAATTATTATTTCTTTTTTAGGGGAATTCCTTCATGGAGAAAAGACATATTGTGAAAAACAACTTTTATTTTTAAAATACCTTTTTTTTGTAATAATACGTTTAAAAAATATATTTTGTAGCAATTGTTTACAATAAAATTCAAACGTGCAACTTATACAAATATAACCATGTAAAACTTTAGACTAGACGAGTATCTCAAAAAAATAACCTGGTGCTTTATTTCCTGTGAACAAGTGGACGTTCAGATGATGATAAATTTGTACCATCAAACTGACCAAGATGGATCTGAAATCATCAATAAATGTTAGTACTCTCTTTTGAACGAGTTTTTTCCAGTCTCTTTATTTTTAGCAATTTCAATTATAGTTTTGAGTGAGATGGCCTTACTGCTTTGATTTGATTGATTGAATAAGTTCTAAGGATCTAATAATTCTTTGTATAAATTTTTACTTACTTGTAAATATAAATTAACCTCAACACTTCTACTGAGATAAGGAAAATTACCACCAGATTTCAAATGAGCAAGTTTGGCTTGAGGATAACATTTATAAAGTTCTTCTCTGACATTATTACAAAGAGCACTTTTATCAAAAACATCTATTATTGTAACGGAAAGATTGGACAATTTATGAGCCTCCACATATCCTTTAACACAGTTTAAAGTCAATCGACTTGCTAACTCTGCTTGCGGCAAACTTTCCAGCTACAAATAAATTTCCATTATTAAAATTTATTATGTAATTAATTGACAAATCCTACAATAGTTTGGGATGAGCACAAAAACTAAATTTAAAGCCGTATTCTATATTATAAATTTCCCAACACTGAAGTAAAATTATTTAATAATTTCGTTGAAGAAGTTGATTTAATATACAACAATTTTATAAGATCTCTTTATTATAAAAAAAAAAATGTAAAACTTTCAGGTAATGAATGTACTTATATAATTAATTTAATATTATTTTCTTACCCTTTCTACCATAAAATCAATGGAATCAATCATATCTGGATCAACCTTTTCTGAAGCAAAATTCCCCATAACCATATGTTTCAGTGCTAAAGCGGGCATCATCCAAAACAAACTAGCCGAAATATGATGATTAAAAACTGAAGTATCAGTAAAACTATTACATAAAATGAGAGAAGCAACACGCGGACATATATACGTATATTCTGCAAATTTTTGAGCTAAGTAACCTCCTAAAATGAATTGCCACATCTCAATTTATATTATGAATTCATAATAACTAAAAAACAGATAAAACAAACACAATGGCCGTGTTTCTTATATCTGTCATCAATTGAATTGTATGGAGGAAAGAATCTATTACCTAGTGATGTTCCAAAAATGTGGACTTTATCCAACTCGAGGTGATCTAAAAGTTTCTTGAAACCTTCACACCATTCTTTGACACTCCAATAAACTGGTGCTTCTGCACAGATTACCCTTACACCTTTTGCAGATAAAGCAAGAGCTTGCTTGAAAAAAACATCGGCAGTACCGGAGACTGGTGGAAGACATATTAGAGGGCATTTTATTTTCTTTGGACCACAATCGTATATCCTCCAATCCTAACAAATAGAAAAATAAAAAATATTTAGTTATGTATTACTAACAAAATTTAAAATAAACATTTTTGTGCATCCTGTGAGGTGTAATTTTTGTTTTAATAATTAAAACTTATAAATCTAAATATCAATTAAACAAAATTTCAAATTAGATCAACTCAAAACTGAAAAAAAAAACTCTTATCCTTCAAGTCCAAATGAAGTTTAAGAATAGTCATTTTCTTAATGAAACTTAAGTTATATTTTAGTAAATGTCAATTAAACAACAATGTTACGTCAGCTACTTTGAAAACACTTTTCAGGTTCAGTTTTCATTATGTAAAGGATTATTCTTAACCTCAATTTTGAATCACAGTTTCAGAAAAATTTCATTTTAGCTAAATTTGAATTTAATGTATGATTATGAAACTTGCCTTAAGTTCATCTTTTTTGGAAAAACAAACTAATAATTTAAATTGTGAAATAACTTTTGTGGGGCTCATTTCAAATTAATATTTTAAACAGAGGTTTTCTCTTTAAGAAAGTGTAAGCGCTCTATTTGTTGTCATTTTAATTAAAATGAGATTTGATTGTAATTCAGTGATACAAACAAAGGTGTCAGAAAATTATCACATCATTCTACAATTTTGAATTATTTTACGGGATTCCACAAGGACTATTTGAGTATAAAAGATATTCCACACTTCACGTAACCTCGTTTATCAATTACTGAAAAACATTCATTATATTGTCAATAGAGTAAATCTCTGACCATCCTGTATATATGAAATAATAACAAATAATCCTATGATGATAAAAAGAAACTAAGCAATTATAAAAGAAAGATGAGAGCAGTACACAATCAATTTTTAACAACCTTATTGATGATGACGATGAGTAAACAAAAGTACTCTTACTATCTTTCTATATATACAATATGTTTGTACATACCTTTTACACTTTTAAAATTATAAATTGTATTAGGACATTCTTTCTTTCTTCATTGCTTTATTTTTTTCTGTATATCTCCTCAATTCATGGATTTAGTAATTATATGGTATGGTTTTCATGAAAATCTCTCAACCATTTTATACAATATTAAAACCAATATATTACTCACTTTGGGATTTTGTGAATCAGCAACAATCTTCCTCAAGGGTACACTGCTCCGAAAACTTAAATATTCCTGCGATTGTGATAAATCACTTATAGAACTCATCTTGCATGTTTAACAGTCTGCCATAATACTGATAAATTATTTTTTATAAGTAAATTTATTTATACTATAGATAAAAAAAAGTTATTGATAACCTATTATCAAGGAAATGATACAATATTGAGATAATTGACTATATATTCTGAGATTACCCCCAAATTATATTTAAGACAATTTACATATTTATATAAATTAATTTGCAATGTAAATAAACCAAAATTGAATTAGCAAATTTAATCATACCGGAACACGAAATTAGCAACAATTTCTTATGTCCGTAAAATATAAAACACAAATTGAGCACCAGAGAAACACGCAAATTTAATTTCTTACAAATAAAAACATTAAGTTTCAAAATTAATTATTTTTTGATCTCATTTTATTATTGTTATTATTATTATTATTATTATTTTGAAAGAAATAAATACCCTTTCAAGAAAATTACAAAAAATGTTGCCAACTGTTTTTTCTTTTAAACTAACCTAAAATATTTCTGAAATTACCTCAAGGTAAATTTTTGAATTTTATAACAAAAAAGATTATTTTTTTATCTTTCAGATGCGTATACTGGGCCCTTTATTATATCGAAAGGCTTCAAGAGAACCTGTGCCATTTCAAGAGATTCTACCTATGAAATTAAGATCACAAGTCTCAGGCAAAGGTGATAAAACCTCCGAAGTATGTTGTATCCAAGAGATGGCTGTTATGTTAGCTTGTCTTAAAACGAATGATTTTGATCAATCACTTTGTCCGAAGGAGATACAGAATTTTCAGAACTGTTATAAGAATCATATGAATACTTCACGGATGATGAAAGAAAGAGAGGAGAAAGGGATTTTAACGCCAGGAGAAAAGAAATTAACGCATAAACAGGTTAATATCCTGCTATCAAAGTATCCAAATTTTAAATAATTTATTTGTAAATATGTAGTTTAATTAGTTTATAAATGATTTATTATATAAAAAATGTTTGATTTTCTTATAAATCCTATTTCACTATGACGATTTATTCAAGATTTTGCTTCAAGGGGGTTATATTACACAACAAATTCAAAGAAATTAACCCATTTCATATGAATTAAAGTAAATAAATTGGTAATTATGTTTATTTAATTGGCAACATAAGTTTTCATTAGCACAAGAAAATATATTTTAAAAGTATTTTGGATATGAATATCATACAAAGTATAAAAAGGAATCAGTTCAAAAAATTTCAAAGTTTCATTTTTAAATTTAATTTTACTTGTAGATTTTAAAATCTTGAGAAATTTTAGTTTTCTTTTGTTGGTATTTCTGCAAATTGACACAAAATGTCAAGTTGGGTTCAATCAGCTGCCATCAGTTTGTTGAGATTGTTCTGAAAAGGGCGAGAACGAAAATATCAACTGATGGACTTATAATGAAATTCTGATGAATAATAACTCAAAGAATCTGAAGAAGTCAAATTGCAAACCGTAACAATGCAAATGTTGTCCACTCCAGGTTAACCAATTTGCAAAAAAATACTAAACATGAATGGTGCAGTAAACCAGGAGCCTTTTAATGAGCATTCTCTACTGGTTGATAGGAGACCTATCATAACATGTAATTTTAAAATTATAAACTTTTTGTGTCGTATATTGGAACCTAATTTTAGGTGCCGGTGAACTGGATGTATTTTCTTCAATAGAAGACGGTTTACTACAAGCTCTACCGCAAGATTCATGCGAATGGCGTCGTAATCTTGGTAGGCCTGTAAGGGCCGTTCATATTAGTGCAAATTTTGCACCGTTTAGTCCGACTGGTTTACCAAAAGTAACACAATGGGATCTTATTCGGCAACCCCTTTTTCATATATATTGGACTGAATGCAGTGTAAGAATAATTTCAAAAGCAATCGGGCACAGTTTATTTTAATACTTTTAGGATGTCGATTTATATAAAGCGAATGTAAAGGATGATATTGAATCGTGGCTGAAGGAATTGAATGCTAGAGATATTCCTGATTGGATGATTGTTGTGGTGGAAAATTATGATGGAAAACGGGCTAATAAGTTGCTACCTAGGACAACGGTTTTGGATAAAATTAAAGCAGATTTTGCTACTAAACAAGGTACTTTCATTTTTCTTTAAAATTTTGGTCTGTATGAACATCAATAAACTTTAGTGAAAAATTAGCCAGTATTTTGCTAGAAAATTCCAATATCTCCCTCAAAAGAGCAAGAACTCAAATAAGTAAGAATTGGTATTGGATATTGTATTATTATATGTAGTGCATTTAAATGTAACTGGTAGGTCATCAAAATAAACTTGACCCTGAGACAGCTTGAGCATGTGCGCCCATTAGATAGCTTTGGGAATTAATACAGATTTAAATATTGTTATTAGCAGCATACTTCTCCTTCTTTGCATAAAAGTTTTTTGTACTCCTGATGTAGGAAATATACATATTAGAATGAATCTTTCCCGAATAAGTGCTTTTTGCCGAATGTTTCTGTTTTCTCTACATATTTCAATAAAACATCTTGATGATCATTAAGGAGGATTAGGGAATTTTTGAACTAATTAATTTCCAATGCATCCAGGAAATTCATCTTTTGACTTTTCTCCGAAATCTGTATGTTCTTTCATTGTTTGAGATTTAGGAGCGATCATTCTTTCAATAGGTTAGTTAACCTGTTTACTGATTTAGTAACTGATAATTTGGATTATGCAGGCCTAATCTACATACAAGATGTCCTATAACTTGGGCCAAAACTTTAGAGAGTAAAAAATGTTCTGGCTATTAAGTTGCAAAATAATTTATTCTACTTTGATTATTTGATAATATAGGTTACAGAGAATTAAAACATATATCAGAATAGATACAGTTTAAAACCAATTTGTGGTTTGCATATTTGTATTATGTGACGATTTTAATTTTTTTTTTTCGTGTTAGGTGATCGTTGTATATCAGTTATTAATCCTGGAAGAGTAGAATCACGATCATCAGGATCATGGGCTGGATTGGTACAGCGAATGAGACATTTATTGTTAGTTGGATATGCAAGAGCAGTTTCTCGGTTAGAGGATTATGTAAGACAGCAACGGGAAAGGCGAACAGAACCAGGATGGGATTTTATGGATTACTTCAAATTACAGGTAAATAATCTTATTAACATCTAACTTCTCCATATAAATTATTTGAATCCCATTATGCTATATTTTTATATTAAATGTAAAAATTGTTATAAGATATGAATAAAAGAAAATTAAGTGTTTTTACATTTATTTCTAAATAAATTTAAATATGTAGAATTTGCCAAAGGAAAGTACAGAAGGTAATTTTCTTCATTGGCAGTATCATCTGAGGCCAAAAGGAAGAGAACTTCCATAATTAAATTTTTGAAATGTTGCAGTAAAAAAGTAATTTTTTTTAGGAGGAATTAGCACAAGTTTTGGAAATGTTAGGTTTGTATGATGAAGCCTTAGTACAATATGATGAACTAGATGCATTATTTTCACAATTTGTTGTGAATGGTCAAAGTGGGGATAACATTGCATGGTTGGCTAATTTTCAAAAACCTCTCGAAAGATGGCATGGATTAAAATTGGGACCTTCTACCCTACGAGCAGATCCTTCATTATTAGAATTACGAGCTTATCTTTATGCCAAACAGGCACACATGTTACTTTTAATAAACAAAATTTGGGAGGTATTTTTTTCAATTAAGATAAAGTGTATAAATAAAATCCTTCAATTTTAGGTTGCCTCACGTTGTTTGCCATTTTTGCATACTTGTACAAGAGAATTATCTTCTCTAGAAATTACTGGACCTCCAGGTGCTGTTACTTGTTGGTTATTTCTGGCATGTATGGAAGTGCTGCAAGCCTGTGATAAATTTAATCAAGCGGAACAAGTGGAAGCTTATTCTTTACATACTGCCAGCCTTTGGGCTTATGCTAGTCAAAAGGTAAAATAAAACGTTTTTTATTTTAACAATTTAAAATATTTAGAATTATAGAAATCGAATAAAAAGTAATGAATCTATAGCATTTCAAATTTTTTATAAAACACTTAAAAATATTTCGTTTTGTACTAGAAAGTAATATTTGTAAATGTAATTTAATAAATGATTTGATCCCAATGATTTTAGCTAAGATACTTAGGGGAATTATGCGGATTAATGCCTGGTGGAACACCTACCTCGGACCAACTGCATACTGTCGTCTATTTATCTGCTGGAATGGGTGACAATCCGGGCCCTCCTGAAAATCCATCCCCAACAGACAAACTGAAGGAAGCCATTTGCTCTCAAAAAGCTTTCAACAAAACTTACTTGGAACTTGCCGAATTAGCAATGGGAACATATAAACATATAGGAAGATTAAGATCAGCTCGACTTATTGGAAGAGAAGTTGCATCATTCTACATGCTTTTAGGTTAGGAATCTCTTATTTAATTATGGAGTAGCACTAAAAATAAAAGTTTTTTTTATTTTAGGTGAAGTGCAAAAATCGGCTGCATTTTTAAGTGACGCTTTAAGAACATTCGAACAAGATAATTGGAAGGAATTGGCAGCCCAAACTCAAATCGAATTAGCAGAATGTTATAAGAAATCGAATGACATACGAAAATATATACGTGCTTGTGCTGCTGTATCAGCCGCCCCAGATATAGACAATTTAATCCGCTGGTCCTACTTTGATGAAATGCGTAAAAGTCTGACTTCGCTGGATCGAACTTTAGTGGTGCCTTTTAAGGATATTATTAAAATCATTAGTGTGTGCATTAAAAATGACGGTATAATCAATCAAGATGGTGAAATTGAAGTGGAATTAATACTCACTTCGAATTTCCCTCGAGAAGTTGTCTGTAATAAAATAATGATATCCCTTGAAACTGATGTGAAGGAGGTAAAGAAAGGTCGAAGGAGTAGTAATTTAGTAACTAGTAAAGATCTGAAACATTTCGATCCATCACTGCAGAAATTGAACATACAACGCCATCTAGATTTTAAACAAGATAAACAAGTGTCCAGTGCTAGTGTGGTGTGCCGAAATGTGCCACTAAAACGTGCAGATAGTAATGCTGCCCCTTTTTACCACAGCGATTTCCATTTTTATGTAGGGACTAGCGATTCACAATTAGTTTTAACCCCCGGCACAAATTTAATAAGACTGACTAGGAAAGCAGATCAATTAGGAAAATTTTATTTAGGGCAAGTCGCTATACAGATTCGATTGATGGAATTGATTTCCATTTCGCTTACACCAAGGATTTTTTTCGAGGTGAAGCGGGAAGAGCCCAGCTTGCGGTTGGATAAAGGTGATGATGCGTTACTGTCAGGAATCGAACAAATTATGCAGTTGACTACTACTGTGGGAAGCTATCCCATTGAAAAGGTAAACACATTAAATTATTAATACCACTTAAGTAGTAGTATAAGGAAACATCAAGAAAAAATAGATTAATTTTAATTTTTTAATTTTGAAATTTTTATTGTAGCTGATATAATTAAATTATATTCAATAACTCTTGATTGACTTTCTTACAGAATTCAAAATTAAAGTTGGCAGCCTCTCCAGGACTTAAAATGCAACACAAAAATGATGCTCCATTAGTAAATAGTTTAGAATATGAAATTGAACAAACACAACCCTTTGAAAGTACAAGCGTACCGATTAGAGTTTTAGCCGAATTACCATCAAAAGATCATTTGGTGACCATAATCTCTCCCTGGTCGTCAAAACCAGTACAAGTTGCTTTAAGTTTCTCACCACCTCTAACAACATCTTGGAGATTACACACAGTTAAACACCGGAAATACATACAAATTACAATTACCGGTCAATGTGAGAAAGAATTGATCATCGCCGAACCGGATCTAAGTGTAGGAAGTGCTATTAAAGTCATCAGTTTTAATGAATCTTCTAGTCAGAATATTCCTAATGGTTTAAGTACTTCCTTCACCTATGAATTGTTAATGAATGCAAATTTTGATTTTGCAAAATTAAAAGGTGATTTTAGTTTGAAGTATACCCTGCTAAAAAAACCCGAAGTGGAAATGAGGACCTATCATTATTACTTTGAAATATCAGATTATCGGGTAAATCTAAAATTTTATAATTAAATTATGGTTTTTGTTTTATGCTTTTTTTTCTAGACATTGTACCATGTGGAAGCTAAAGTGGAACCGACAAAAGGGAGTGAATTTTGTAGAGTTGGAAGCCTTTGCCATTTACAGCTAGTCATTAAGCCAGCTGCACATTTTATTCAAGGCACCAATTCTTTGATGTATGAGGTTGTTGCTGATCAAAATTTGTGGGCTGTTTGTGGGCGAACAGCAGGTGTGATTTCATTTGAATCAACTTCCGAACAGCAAATAGTGACTTTTGATGTAATGCCCTTAAACAGTGGGTATTTACCGCTTCCTTTAGTAAGACTTTCGAAATATATACCAGCTGATAATACAAATGGTAAGTAAAAACAAGTACCACAATTATTTTTGATGTTCTAATAATTTTGATTAATGATTGTGCAACTTGAACAATACAAACTATTTTTAATGAGATTGACAATAGGTTATAGCATATATTTACAATTTTAGGTTTTTATATGTCTTATATTTTTTGGAAAAAATAAAAATTTCAAAAGTGCAATTTAAGGTTAGGAACATGTTGCTAGAGTTCTTAGAGATCCGTTTCGTCCGTATATTCTTACCATTTAGGAACATGTTATTTTTATTTAAAAATATTTTTTTATCAATTAACAAATTTTTTGAAAAACAAAGAAGTTTGTGAGAATTCGTGTCCAGAGTTCTTTTAACATCAAAATCAAATTCAGCGTTGAGTATTTAAAAATGGCATCTTTTTTGTCACCCATTTTCATATTTTCAGCGTTTTTCTGTCTTATCTGCCAAGAATTTCGGACAAATAAGGTCAGCATCCTGTTCTATAGAAAATTTGTGATGAAAATGCATATTTTGGATATGCTATAACATGATTTTCCAGGATTTTAAAAATGTTGAACCAATATGCCCTTAAAAAACTTGAAAAACAGCCAGTATATAGCAATATTTTTTTTCTGTTAATCTCTCATAAATCTAATTATAAGATGCTAAAATAAATTTATCCACAATTATTTTTTTTTTTTAGATTTTGGAAAAAGTGAACATCCTAGATTAGAACCATTCTGTCCTGGACAAGTATATAATGCAAGTAAAGGACAGCAAGTTTATGTAATAAATTCTAGTAGTGATGGACATACATAAAATTTCATTCTATTTTTTTCTATGGATTTATATTCGGTTTGTGATCCTTTTTTTGTGCCAAGCTCCCCTAATTTTTAATTATTTTTTTAAAAATTTTATTAGAAAATTTTGATATTCGGAATTTATTTCATTTAAGCCTGGCGCGCTCAAAATAAAATAATAAAAAGCTTTATAAATTTTCATCACATTTAACGTGCAATCATTGAAGACATACTGTTATATTTATTTTTATACTCCTCCTAGAGCAAAACGACACTTAAGCTAATACTCAAGATTGTATACAATGTATAAAAAATATGGTTTATGTATAGGAAATTTGTTGTATTTATAGAGAATTATATGTGTAATTTTATTTTTTAAGGTAAAGGATTATATTTTTAATAAGTTATATGTATATGAGTTTACATATTGTCAACGGTTTATTAATAAAAATATAAGGAATTCATTTGTTTATTTTTCACTTAACAATAAATTATAAATACATGTAAAGAGGTTTAACAAACCGAATAATGTTTAGGATATTGAAAATAAATTTACAAATGTACATCATTTTGTTTTTACGACGGCTACCTTTTAAGTTGTTACAAATGATCACTAGGTGGTACTATTGAGATAAGGCATTGCCTGCTTTATCAAAATTTCCCATTTCTTTTCGTTTGATTTTGATAATATTAGAATGCTTGGGGGGATGGTTAAATGAAGATACACCATCCCATCTTCATTTAATCTTGTGCTATAAATTTCCAGGAAAACTATAAAATTGAACTTTGAGCCCACTGTGATACATCAGTTGGTAATCCTGGCCACCTTTTTACTGCTTCCATGATTTGGAAAGGTGCTACTGCCAAGAACAGCATTGTATATTCTTTTTGAGAACGTCCTGTTGTCCCAGAAACATTTTTAACGAGTTCAATACTCTAAAAAAAATTCTAGTTAGTATAAAACTGATATAAATATAAACAAGATATAACAAGGAGTAGTATATTTGAAACCAAATCGAACATCTCCAAAACCACTCCAACGATTTTGATCAAATTTGCTATATAAACATGATTTTAATAGTAATATAAAATGTTTATAGAGAATTAATCATTGATAGAACAGGAAAACCACTTTACCTACAATACTTTGTATTCAACTTAAAAATATTGTATGTTCAGAATATGTATTGTCTTCATGCTAAGCTGTCTAATCATGTAGCATCCCTCCCACTGCTTGCACCATCGTTACACGTATTCGCTGCATTATAACTCACTATTCTTTTAAAATTGTTGAAATATAATACGCAAAATTTAACTTTCTACGAGAAAGTTTACTATACCATTTGTTTGTTACATAAACTTTTATCTATTGTAAAAAATAGAGAAATAGGTGAAGCAATCAACATGTTAAATAGAAACTGTTTAAATAAACTTATTAAAGAACAATTAAAATTTTACCTGCAAATGTTCAAAAGCTTTCATAACAACCGGTCTTTGGACAGTTTGCATATGTGAAGAAGAATTTGCAAACTTTACATATCTTGTATAAATCATCTCAAAATTCATCGGTTGATTATCATAAATCTTAGCATGATGTTTCATTGAAATCAAAAGGCACAATTCCAACACACTAAGATCCAAAATTTGATTTACCAGCTCATCATTCATCAAAAGTTCAAAATGATATTCAAAATCTTTTATCATTATACAATCTTTCTCGTCGTTTAAACTTGAAACAATATACATCTAAAAAAGAAAATAAAAATCGATTCAAAATAAAAGAATGCAAGAATATTTTATTTTAAAAAGATTTTTGTCATGTTTTAACTTACCAAAATATTTTTAAGCGTTCCCTCTGTATAATCAATATCGAGCAATTTCTGAATTAAGCATTTAAATGATTTATTTTCGACAATATTTTTTATATTCATATTCCAATTTTTTATAAAACTATTCGATAATTCTTTTTCTTTCTTGAGTGTAAGTAATTCTTTGATTCTCTCAATTTTACAATCGAGTTCATATTTTACTGAATTTTCATCTCCTCGTGGGCATAAAAAATACTGTCGATGTGAAAACCTTGATTTAACTCGTTTCTCCAGCAAATCAACCACATCTATTTGAGAAGTGATTCCTATTATGCAAATTGGTGTTTGTGCTGATTGTGAAATATCAAATAGATTGTAAAGGAGAGTTTGATTATGATGGTTACAAAATAATTCGAAATTTTCTATTATAAAAATTATGCATTTTGAGGTATTTCTGTTTCCAGTTCGTAAGCAACCTAGAAGAAAAGCAAGGTTTTCTGCAAAACTTCCAAAAACTTTTCCATCAGTAACTGTATCTAAATTCATTTGGGTGGTTATAGATACAAGAGCCAAACGATCATCTGTGTGTATTAATCCATTTAAAAGGACAAGTACACCATTCGATTCAAAAGTCTTTTGTGATTTCAATTCATCCAATATTCCATTTATCAACTGAAATAAAAAATTTTTAACACTTATTCAAATATATATTGTTGTATAAAGTGGAAAGTACATTATTTAAAACTTACTGTTGTTTTGCCTGATCCTTTAGGCCCAATAAGTAGTGCGGAGTTGGATTCTCCTGCATCGAGAGTTCTTTGCATTAAAGTAAAAATTTGCTTCCTCTCATTTTCATAAAAGCCCGCATCTCTTTCAAAACTTATTACATTCTTTTTTAATTGAATTCTAGCATTAATTAGATCTTTATTGATCATTTTAATTCGTAAGTATTTTGCCGCCAAATAAAAATATAACCTAAAACCATTGTACAATATATGCAACCATAGTATCATAGAATAGATAAGATAGTATACATTTAGTTTTTCATTTTAAGACTATTCTTATTAAGCGACCCATAGACGATTAACTTGGTAGACAACATGGTCAAATATCAAATTGAACTGTTTACCACAGAGTTTCAACAATATTGAGCGTACGTACGTGTTTTTCGGATCATTTGTGGTGGAGTAGGTTTTTAATTTGTAAATTTTACAGTGAGTAAAGAATTGTTATATCTTGTTATTTATGAATTATGTAAAAAAGAGAACAAACAGCAAATAATTCGATATTTTCTCACAAAAATTGTTTTATTTCATTGTGATATATTAAATACAATATGTAGATTTTTACTAAGCAAAAATGAAAAAATATATATATTAAAAATAAAAAAAAGTTATAAAATATTAAAACATTGTATAAAAATTTTGTAAATGTTATATAATGTACATCATTAAATTTCTTGTGTCACCTGCTTTTTTCAGTTTACTTTGATTTAATCAGAGTCTTGTTCGGAGAATTCTCCACTAGAATCATTTTTACTTTCATCTATCCTCACCCTCTTCTTGGAGTTCGACACCTCCTGTGCCTGTCGAACAAAAACTTCGCGTTCGCTGGCTGACATGGCGTTCCATTTCTTTCCGCCTTCCACCGCAACCTCGACAGCCGAAAGGTGGCTGTTTTTCACCCTGAACACCCTTAAGAAATTAAAAAAAGGATTTCGGGTTATTTTCCCCGGTTTCCGAGCTTTGGGCGATTGGCTATGCTCCTTATTATTACTATTGCGTCTGTTTCGGGGAGAAGAAGACATAGTTGCACAAGTTAATTAACGAAGTATTCTTTCAAATAAAATTGTAAATAATGTAAAAATAAAATTTTCATAAAAATGACATAATATATTAATTACTATAACAACTAAATAAAAACCAAATACTACGCGATCTTGATCAAATAATTTTATTGAATTTGAAATTATTGATGTAATCGATCTGTCAAATATATAATAGATAATGCCACGCCAGAGTTTTAAATTGAAAAATAAAGATTTAAAAATGAGTGGCGCATGTAGAAAAATTTATGAAACATTTTTCTGATACTTTCATCTTCTAAATTTCTTATACTATCATGAATTCCAAGGAAAAATTAAACTAATATTTAATTAATGAGCTTATTGCAGTAGTGATGTCATTTGTCGTTACTTTTAACTACTCGTTACTACTCGTTACTTTTAGAATCAAGTAATCATTTATGGTATTTGTTACTTTCATTTGTTTGTTTATTGTTAGTATTCTGCTCAGTTAAAATAGAAAAATAAATGCTGTCTGAAAAGATTTAAATTTTTCTTTCTCTTTAGGTTGTAGTATTCACGATGCGTAAAGTAATCATGCTAAAAATAAAATTAGGTAATCATTTTTTCTTCAAAAGCAACCAAAGTAACTATAATTATTTCTTTTCGTGAGTTCAAGAGCGTTCATTTGCTACGAAGGCTTACAACATTGCTAACAAACATAACCCTCATCTCCCTTTTTAATTAATTTCGAAATAAGTTCTAGCAATTCTTTTCTTTCAATTCAAGTATTTCCATATATTCCTAAATAATTTCTACAATCATATAATTATAATCGTAATTCATTTATTAAATGAATATGTGAGCATATTTTTCGAGTTAAGCACTGTTTTACCCATTTTGAAGGCTTTCTTTTCGATTTGAGGTGCCTACCGCCTAACAGGAAGTACTGTAAGTAAACTGTACCGTGTATGGCCACTTTTTTTTTAGGAGGCAAAATTGCCTCATGCTTGTTGGGTTGCCTATTACACATAGCCTAGGTTTACAACTTTAGATATTATATATAAATACATTTAAATTGAGGAAAAAGAACTGTAAAAACCATTAATTTAAATTTTATATATCAAATAAACAAGAATATAATATTTTAAAATAAGTTAATTTCATTAATTGTTCCATTTAAATTTTTTTGAGATCTGAGTTTCCTGCTGCCTTCATTTCAGTTATTCGTTTATAATTTGCCAACTTCATTTTTATTTTCTTTATTTCTTTTAAATTTTAATTTATATTTTATTAAGAAAAAATGGAAAATTTTGTTATAATACGTGAAATGAGAAATGCAGATGTACCACAAGTAAGTGAGGTAGTTCGTAACGCTTACATGTCAATGGTTTCGACTTCTTTTTTTAATGCTTTAACCCGAGAAGTAAGTTTAAATTTTATTTTGTTGAATTATTTCATGAATTTTTTAATTACAGATCACATTCCAATTAATTGTAGCATTAGCTGCTATTATGTTTATTTTTTTGGGAATACATTTAATATACTGCGTTTTAGCCGTACCTTTAGTTATGATTTTAATGTATATTAGCATTTATTTATCATATTGGATTAAATCGACTGAGTTGATGCAAAGTAAACGACCTCTACAATGTTTTGTGGCTGAGGCTTGTATACCATTCTTCTCGATACGAAATCCACAAAGCCTCTGTTATAGGATAGTTACTGAACAGAAAGTGATGGATGAAGGAATTGAAGTTGGTGGATTACAAAGAAAGGTATAAGTGGTTTTTATAATACAATTTTCTATGCATTAAAAGGAAACGATTATGATAAATATATTTACAAAAGGTTTACTCATCTATTCTTATATAAATGAGTATTTAAGTTTAACAGGATAGAAAAAGCACGGATCTGCTAGGTCATATACTTAAGATTTTATTTGTCATATTGATTTATAGTACTGTAATGGCCTCATCTAACTTAACGGCAAATCTGTGAATCCACGTTTATTTCATGTGGCAAGTGTTAAACTGCCTTTCATGTTTAAAAATTTTGTAAATTATTTTGTATACTTAATTTTAGATTGTAGGTACTGTGGCTGTTTCAAATTTTAATCTCTTGGACAATTCATCTTGGTTGTTTAGGCTGGCAGTAGATGTAAAGTACGATACATTTTCATTTAATTTTCTTCTGCTAATAATTTTTTATTAGTTACAGACATAAAGGTATAGGTCATGCGTTAGTGGAAACTGTGAAAGATTGGAGTCTTTTGCATAATTATGAAAGAGTGTTTCTAGCTATGTCTGAATGTCAAGAAGGATGCAGACAGTTATTTATTTCAACAGGGTAATTTTCTTATCTTAATTGTTTGCTTATATTCTTTTTCATCTTTTTGTAGGTTTCAAATGAAGCAAATGTACCACAAACAACTCCTTGGAAGTTTTATTACTCTTTTAATGTATCAATTGGAATGTGATTTATTTAAACCTAATTTTTGATATTTTTTAAAATCTATTTTTATTAGAATCTCATGTATTAACTAAAGGCTGTAAAATTTCGTAAAATAAATGAATTTGTTACAGAAATTTAAACCAAACCATTTTGTTAATTGTAATAGTTAGAACCCAGAATGTCAGTATAACTTACGACTGTTGAAGTCTGCAAAAATTAGATTAGGCATTTATGCTTTCAAAAATTATCGCAGAAATAACTTTCTAATAAAATGTTAATCAGATGTCAAAAGTTTTAAGTTTAAAAACTCTTAAAGAAATTTGGAAACATGGAGAGAGTTTAAAATTTAATAGTTCCTGCTAAACTCGTACACTCATTCTTTGAGATATAAATGTTTCCATCTTTGTACTATCCAGAAGATAAAAATGGGGCTCAAAAATGTAATTCTTTGGAGTTTTGACAATAACAGTGACTCGTTTTTGTAGGAATTCAAAACTAGTATAAAAATACAAAACAATGATTGAATGAAAATTGTAGAGAAGTTTATTTTGCCAATAATACATTTCTGAAATTTATATACAAATTTTCTAATTGCAGAGAGATAAAAGATCCAATCCCGGTGAGTTTCGAACTTATGACATAAAAAAATGGAAATGATTGATTTTAATTTTATGTATTAAACTCAGACCCAGATGGAGAAGCATTAATCAATTTTAAAGAATGAAAAACTACTTAGATACAATTATTAATGATGTTCGATTAATTTTGATTTGAATTTGTGTAATCTCACACCTTAGTAGAGTGAATTTCCTAATTTGACCAAAATAAAGAATTTATATTTAGAATAATCCTGTAATTTGATATATCACATTTTCATTCTCATTAAACAACTCCAAAAATGTTACATTGCTTCTTTTAGATAAAAATTCCACAATTTCCAATGTTTATGGTGAGTGAGTTAACTAAATTTAGCTCATGTATCATGCCATTCTAGAAATAGCTAGAAAAAATATTTGTGGATTGGTTGTTTTGAATTTCTTGTATATATGCAGTGAATTCATCACAAAATTTCAGTTGTGATTTTCATTTTGTTGGATTAAAGAACACAAAGTAAGGTAAAGTAAATTTATATGTATACTATTTTTGTTATAAGATTAGAACATATTAAAAAATAATTTTAATTATTAAAATTATAATTTTTGATTCGTTATCAAAATTATAAAATGTTGTGAATGTTTCTGCTTTGACAATTATTTTAAATAAATTATTATTAGACATTAGTTTTTATGTTAGAACAGTTTCTTTGAAGGTTATATGGATTTTTTACCAAATAAATAGATAAAACCAAAAAATATCAAAATTCTTTCTATTTATTTAATTTTTATAATAAACCAGTTGAGAAAGTTTAAGAGCATTACCAAAACGAACTTGAAAATAAAGCAAATAAATAATGGGGTAACAATATTCCTTCTCATCCCCACCACTCGTAATAACACTAAATTGCATTCAAATGGTTACGGGATTCATGTTATTTTTATAGGTTGGCATATGTAACCATCTGAATGCAATTTAAAATGTTAGCAAACCGGAGGGGATAAGAAGGATTATTGTTACCGCCTTATTTGTTCTATTTTCAAGTTCGTTTTGGTAACACTCTAAACTATCGCAACTGGTTCACTTTGTTTTCTTAGGCTGTTTCTTAAAAAATTAATTTTTTTATTTGCAAGCGATGGTAGGTGTTTTTTCATATGAATTTTGCTATGATCAATTTAGTTAGTAGTTTTATTGATTTGGTTTAAAATACTGGTCAAAGTGTAAGAAATCTGCTTTGATATAGGCTTTAATTCAACTTTTCTTTTCTTGAATTTTCATGAAACAGACAAGATGGCAAAAGCGTTGAAGACTTTATTTTTTTGTTGCAGATGTCTATGGTACCCATGTTATTCCGTGACTGGTGGGATGATTTTGAATTATCCCGTCCAACCCGCTTATTAGACCAACAATTTGGAACTGGTCTTCGCATGGATGAATTAATCAATTCATTAAGTCTGCGTCCAACTAACAGATATTATAGACCATGGAGAACCACCGCTTCCAGTCTTACCCGTCAAGATTCTGGTTCAACAATCGCAAATGATAAAGAAAAATTTCAAGTCATTTTAGATGTACAACAATTTGCTCCCAATGAACTCACAGTTAAAATCAACAACAATTGCATCATTGTTGAAGGAAAACATGAAGAAAAACAGGATGAACATGGATTTATCTCACGCCATTTTGTACGAAGGTATTTAATTCCAGCCGATCACGATATGAATGATGTGGTTTCTTCTTTATCATCCGATGGAATTCTCACAGTCACAGCCCCAAAGAAGACAATAAAACCACAAATAACAGAACGAGTTGTACCAATTACACCCACTGGACCAGCTAAAAGCAGTGTCGTACCTGATGAAACCCCTCAACCAACTGTTGAACACCCCAATTAAATTATTATTTTTGTTTTTATAAACTTTACTTGTAAAAAAGTATTAACTAACAATTAAAATATATTAATAATTATATAATTAAGATTCCAATAAACACATATTAAAAAAATTTATTACTGCTGTGATAAAGTCCTTACAGGATCCTCAAGTCTGAAAAAAAAATGTTTATTAAATCATTTAATCAATCCTTGTTTTATAAGTTAAAAATAGGGTTGGAGGATAGCCAGAATGATTTCAAATTTACATAGACAGAAAAGTTAAAAATAGTTAGGAATGATGCAGTTGCATGGAAATATACATTACCTGTGAATTGCAACTTCATGATCATTTACAAATGACACATCTTGAGGAGTTAAAAATACAAATTGCTTGTCTGGGTGCAGTTTAGCGTGATGTATTAAAATTTCCATCACTTTGGTTCGATTTGCTTTATCCTAAAAAAAAATTTATTAATACATACATATCCATCTCTACAATCTCTCTACTGGCATGATCAAAATATGGTAATCAGTCTAATTATTTTTATGGTTTTTAAAATCATTTATTCATTTTTACCCTTAAACACTTCTTTATAGTACTACTTACCATAAAAACATCAAATTCATCAAGGAAATAAAAAGGGAAGTCCAAACATTGCCATAAAGAATAAAGGAATGCCACTGTTGAAAAAGATTTTTCACCTCCTGACAAATTTTTAACTTCTGTTATACCCTGAGTTCCTTGTTGTGGAATTACAATCATATCAATCGTTTTCTCATTAAAATTAATATTTAACGAACCCTAAAAAAATAATGTTTACTTATGTCAATTCGATGTTTTAGTTATCACTCAAGTCGCAATTGTGATAGTCTGCGATTACAATTAAAGCATGAATATTAAACAAGGTGTGTCTGATTCTGTAGGTTTTCCATGTTAAATAAAATTTTAGAATTTTACTAGTTTCAAGTAGGCAAACCTGCATGCAGCCTTACCTTAAATTGTCGCATTTTTAGAAAGTGCTTGAAACAATGCACCATAAAGTTTCCAAAATAGTCTCGTGTGTTTCTACAGTGTCTTTTTCTTCTATCGTATGCCAAAGTGAGTTCTTCCAAATTTAACAAAATTATATCCATTGTCTCTTTAATACCGTTTATAAAAGCAGATTTTTCTTGATGGAGAGCTTTTAATACATCTACATTGTTATCTTCTGTGTCCATTCTTTTTATTTTTTGTTTTATGCTATTAATCTTATCTACTAATGTAGGTACAGGTCTAAAATAACAATTATAATGGTAAATTTTTCTTTTTTATTCAATCAGTGAATATTATTGTGAACACATCTGTTTGGTTTGATTAACTATTCATCAAATTATGTTTTTCATTGCTTACCTTGGGTTTTCCACTCTCTCACCTAGACTACGAGCTTGTTTTGTATGCAAATCAACAGTATCTTGGAACTGCCTATGTTCCTTCATTACAGCTTGAATTTTCTTTCTGGATTCTGCTAACCGTTTTTGATCAAATTCACTATCTGTCTGAAGTTCTTCACGTTTCATGTGATACTCTCGAATTTCATTCTAAATAATTGAAAACAAAATATAAATATGTAGATCTATAGTTTACTCTAACATAAATTGACATCAAATGTGATTATATGAATCGTAGAAGTATTCCTATATATAAATAATTAAATGATTAATTTCGTCTGTCTGATGAAGCCACGATGTGGCAACATATATACATACATACATGTATTGCAGCGACAAAAATAAAGTAGAATTTTGGACTTTTTCTTTACTTTTTTTTATTAATTTTAAAATGTAGTTCCATCCAATAAAATTTATTTAAATGTCACAGTCATTTATAAATTACACATAGAATTAATAAAGAAGATTCAAATACTTACTTCCAAAGGTGCCATACGCTGCTCAAAATCATTATTATAATCTTCTAATTCCTTCAAATTATCTTTTATTTCAGTTTCCTTTGACTCCAATTCTTTAATTTCATCTTCAAAATTTTCTACTTGAGATTCCATTTCCAGTTTATCACGTTTCAGATCTTGCATTTCTTGTTCCTAAAAAGAGATTTCAATAAAACAAAGTACTTTTTATAATTTCTTAACCTAAAAATAGAGTTGTATGAAATATAAAGAGACGAAACTGGAGTAGTTGTAGGATATGAATTCCATACTTACCAACTGATGTATGCTACCACTTTCACACTCTATATCCATACTAGTTTGTAAGCTAATAATTTTAGATTTTGTTTTGTCAATACTTCTTTTACAATGCTCCATTTTTGCTTTTACATCATACGATTGAGTTTTAATTCTATTTATATTTGTCCGTATCTCCTCTAATTTTCTTTCAGTTTGCATTATGCTTTCCCGCTGTTCAGTAAGTTCATTTTCATAGTGGCTACAAATAAAAAATAAATAATGATCAAATTATATAAATTAGTAATTCAACTAAAGATCTTGCTACATTTTATAAACTTATTATATTTATAATTTGGAGGAAATTGATTGAAATTGTCTTCTACACCAGACAACTTTATTTCTATTTTCTATGGTATTTACCTTATTTAAGGGTTACTTAAGTTTAAGAAGGAGTGGTGTAATCAGATTTATAATGTATGTTATATTTGAAATTCTTATTTAATATGGGTACATAATTTTTTTTATACTAACTTTATCAAATCTGCAGTATCTACTTGCAGGATCTTAGCAGTGTGATATTTAGATCCGTACATTTTATAGTTTGGATCTGGAAAATATAAGTCACCTTTAATCGTGACACCTCTACTGCAATTTTTTGGGACGTTTGAAGCGTTTGACAGAAGTTCTATGGCTCTGTCTGAATTAGGAATTAAAAGGATACTTTCTATTGACAGCTGATCGATCAAGCAATTCATGACAACTGGATCAGAGACTTTTATAGCTTCAAAAATACTAATACAACCATCTTTAGTTTTTTGAACTAAATTTCTTCTAACATCATGCACCTAAAAAAAGAAAAAGGATTGGATAAATAACATACTGAAATATGATTTTTCACAAATGCATTTAGCTTCATTACTAATTTTAGCTGGAAGTCCAGTTGTTTTAAAATGGTGTGGCATCATAAAATAATATTATTGAAAGTAGGGCACAAGAAATCTTCTATTCAAATATGAAATTATTGTCTTCAATGTTGCTCCATATTTACTAACTCATGCTATTGACGAACTAATTTTATTTTGATAGTAAAATGTTTTAAATATTGCTAATATTTAAATCTGGTCAAACAAGAATAGCAATAAGATATAAATATAGTTATAAAAGTCTAACATATCCTAGCTTGGCATCTTATTATCTATGCGTATAGTGATTAGCTGATATGGCTTACCTTGTGAAAAAATTTGGATGTGATTATTGTGGGTTTTGGTCCAGATTCCCAAACCTGTGATATAATTGATAGTAATAAATCACAGTCTTTTTTATTATCACAACAAAAAGAAAATAATATTGGTTTAGAAATAAATCCTTCTATAGATGTAGACCATTTCTTATTTTTTACAGAGACATATGCACCTGTAAAAGAAAATATTTAAATAAAATTTTAAAAAGTAATCATGTAAAAATACGCACCTAAGGGGCCTCGAGGCTTCTCTTTGAATTTATGTTCATTGCTATTGATAACATTAACCAGTTTTACCATACTTTTGCCATATGGTGCAAGAGGATTATCAGATTCTTCTTTTATTATCCTTAAATTTTCTTTTGCAACATCTGCAATAAGAAACAAATATTTGTTGCTTGAAATGTTAATATAAAAATAATTCAGTTTAGTTCAATTTTGCAGTCCGATAGCGAAGTGTTACATTTTTAAGACAAATCTAACAAGAGCACATAAATTAGCGCATGAACCACGGTTAATTTGCACTCGTTATGACACCATTGTGGCAACCAATCATTCAGTACTATGCTTAAAATATTATATTTTGTTTATTTGTATCTTAATTGGCATGCATCAATCATCAAATTCCTTGTAGTAGAGTTGGGAGACATCCTTGGATGGCAAAAACAGTGCGAAAACTTGGCAAAAAAAATAAACTCAAAAATTTATCTATTGAGAAGCATGCGAGAATTTGTTACATTGGATATTATAAAAACCACATATTTCAGTAAGATACAAAGTCTAATAAAGTATGGCCTCATATTTTGGGGATCTTCTCCACATGCGAAAAATGTCCTTATATCTCAAAAGCGGGCAATTCGAACAATGGTTAACATAAAAAGTACAGATAGTTGCTGACCATACTTTAAGTACTTAAAAATACCAACCTTAATAAATCTTTATATTCATGATATATCATGCTAGGTCAAACAAAATATCAATTGCGGAAATTTTAAAAGCAATGAAGCTTTCACTCATACGACACTAGGAATCGTGCTGAACTTACTTAGTCAGGTTATGCAAATAGTGCAAACCCAAACATTATAGGAATTAAAATATATCGTCATCATTTCGATTGCTTCTATTCTTTGTTTTTCTACCTTGCCAATTGTCCAAGTCTCGCATCCATATAGAGCAACGCTCCACACTAATGTCTTTAATAGTCTTTTCCTAACTCCCAAGTTAATTTTAGATCTAAAGATATCCTCTTTTTCTGCAAATGCTTTTCTATCCTGAACCATCGGTTGTCTTTTGTAATCTTACTTCCTAAGTAACAGAAGTCTATGACCTCTTCTATTTTCTCGTTTCCTATTTTAATATTTAACTTTTTCCTATTTTCTTGTTCCTCGCACCTCTTTGGTTTTATTCTTATTTATTTTCATGTTGTAGTTATTCATTAAAATTTCTTGCAT
>JAODAH020030708.1:0-74239 GCA_027574865.2 Coproporus ventriculus | reverse complement strand
GGTTTTTCAATGGATTTAACAAAAGACATTATGGGGACGCAATCACGTATTCCCATGCAAGGTGGTTTAATTTCACAAGGTATACCTAAAATAAAAAATAATAAATTAAAAAATAATAAAAACGGAATAGTTTACTTTGCAAATAAAGTACTTAACATAATGGTATAAATAATTTATTTAAAGAAACCATTTTTAAACAAAATTTCGAACATTTATGCAAGATGCAACTCAAAATCTTGATTTACTAAATCCAAAATTTTTCTTTTGGAGTAAGGACATTTTACCACAAATCAGAAGAAACTAAATGAGAAATTTGAGTGTAGACACAAATTTTACAAGTGAGTAAAAAATCATAAATTAAAAAGAAACATTTAACTCACCTAGTGAACTGCTAATAAAAGATAACCCCAACAAGGTAAGGGTCAAAATAATTGGTGAATATAACATTTTAATAAAATCTTTGTTTCTTAAAGAAATGAAGTTTGAACTAATTCATTCAATGGAATATCTTATCTTATATACCATTTAGTACGAAAATGCAGTGGGAGGGGAAATAAAAATTTAAAATTCCGTCATATGGATTTTTACCTGCCGTAGATTATTTGCGAATTACCTAATAATGATAATAATATGCATTTACACCCTTAATTTCGTAAAATGGTCGGCAAGCAAGTAAACAAAAGATTATTTGTGAATTTCTAATGATCCTATAAGATTAATATAATAATATAATGTGTAATTTGTTTGGATTAAATATTATTTTATATAATGTATATCACTATTGTAATATATTTCTGTGCATAACTTGGAAGATAGGCGATATCATTAATAGTTTTAAGTATAGTGTAAATGCCAAAGCCGCATGTAATTATGAGAATCGTTAGGAACACATTTTATGAAATCAAATAAATATTTTCTAATTCTTAAGCGTAATTAAGTAAAGTATATCTTTCTGGTTTAATCATCTCATTTGATTGAATCAATTGAAGAAAATGTATTGGGTTTATCTAAACCATCGTAAGGGAGACCGGGGCTAGTTTACACAAGGGTATGTTTTTCCTTTCTCGATTAATTAATCTCACGAGCTACATATAGTGTTGGATTTTTTTTAGATAAATACCATTAAAACGAATAACAACATAAAATTTGAAGCAAAACTTTGTTTACCGCAACAAAAATATTTTTGTACTTTTTCTTGGTATGAAAGTATCCAGGACACGATTTTGATATTTTTAATGTATGTGTGCTTGAACATCGTAAACTATATATTTATTTTTAATTGAGGGAAAAATCTATTAAACCCTCAAGTACATTATGCCATATCAAGATTAATTAAAATTCATTCGCTTCCATTTTTAAACGATAATTTACGAGAACTAAAAGAGAGCAAATTTTCCCCTTTTTTGAGTAAGTTTTCACGTGTGAAAACTTGGAGAAAATTGAGTATTTCATTTATTTATGTAAATTTATTAATAACTTAAAATATTTACGTGAATTTACTGCCTATCAGAAAAATCTGATTACAGCTAAACGAAAAAAAAAAAAAATTATTTCTTTGTAAAGCAAAATATTATTATCTAGAGTTTAGGGAAAAAAGTTTCTTTACATTTGTTACATGTTATAATGGTTAAAATAATTTAAAAAAACAAAATTTTTAAAATTTAAAATTTTTTTTTATTTAAATACGTTCACAAAGTAGACTTAATTACGCACCAAATGCTGCAACGCTATTTTTTTTAAATCTAGGTACATAACAATGTTAGAAAGAGCAAAAGACCCAAACTGTGAAAATATGTCCCAATCTCTTCTATACTATTCTATGAAATATCAAATTCTGGAGTTCTTTTAATCTATTCCTACAGTGGAAATTTATCTATTTATTCATTATATATTCCAATGTTGAGTTATGAAAGGAAAGTGGTTCATTTTGTATTTATTATTTTTTAATTTCTTTTGATAAATAGTTTCTTATATTGCATTTTCTCACCAAAATTGATTTTTGCAATTAATTACCATATAATTTATTTAAATTCATTTTCTTTATTAGAAACCTGAATTTCTTCCATTTTATTCCATTTATATTAATGCGATTAGCCCATTAAAATAATTTAATATTCCCTTAGCAATTTTCAACTAGCAAGATACTTTTATTGCATGTAAATTAAAAGCTTTTCAGTTGAAACGCTTTCTAGAATCGTTACATATTTATTCCTGTACATGATAAAATGAATATTTTAAAACTAGTAAAGATTTCATTGCATATAAAAGATCCTCGCAGCCAAATTATACGAACGGTTACCAAAATTAATTGAATATAAAAAACAATTGATATTTATTACAATCTAAGCAAAATTTTCATTATGTACAAAAATAATGAAGTTATCATTTCGGATTTGTGAAGGAAAATTCAATTAAATAAAACAAATCTTTTTCGCTTCCTTCATTTTTTTTATTGAGAATAGCAACTTAGTTGCCGAAATATATATTTAGTGATTCATTTAATTAAAATGTTCATTATTTAAAATTTATTCATGATTCTGCAACTCATTTAAAATTGATTCTATGCTATGGCACTTTTAAGGCTTTTTAATTATTCGACTGTATTGTTGTGTGTTAAAAAGTTTTGGAATTTAATGGAGATTTGCATACTATTGATTCATTTGCTATTCAACAGAAAAATCATAAAACTGCATTGATCACTTTTTGACAAAAGTATCGAACAATTTTAATTGGCAATGACTTTATATTGAAGCTTGCACATTCTCGTTGAAAAGTTGTTTCGCTTAGTCCAGTGTTATCATATAAGGGCGAAATTAATAAATTTATGAAATTTTCTAATAGATAAAGAAAAAAAGGAAATTTTGTAATAAAGGGGAATTTTTCCTAATTTTTAAACTTATTTCAAAATTAAACATCGTAACTGAAAATAAATGCCAAATTAAAGTGAATATTGTGATATAGGTTTGAAAAGAAAAATAGCGCTGCAGCGTTTTTTGGGTAAATGAGTATACTTTGTGAACATGACATAATATAATTGGAAAGTCGTCCCTACAATGAATAAAAGAACATTTTCTAAAACGTTAATTTTGGGAAAATTTGCCCCGCATATGAGGCAAGTTTTCTCAGGCTATGGGGCAAGTTTTCCCGGGTTATTTAAATGAAGAAAAATTAAAAAAATGTTTTTTTTAATTAATTTTTATTTTAACCAATGTAACATGTAACAAACGTAAAGAATTTTTTTTCCCTGAGCTCTAGATAATAATATTTTGCTTCGCAAAGAAATAAATAAATATTATTTTTTTTTCCTTTAGCTCTAGATTCTTCCGATAGACAGTTAATACACGTAAACATTTTAAACTTATTAATAAATTTACATAAATAATGAATAATGAAAAACTCAATTTTGTGGAAGTTTTCACACGGGAAAACTTGCCCCATTTTAGTTCTCGTAAATTATCGTTCTAAAAACTTGAAATGAATGAATTTTAAATTAATCTTGGTACGGAATAATGTATTTAAGGGGACAATAGATTTTTCCTCTAATTAAAAAATAAATATATAGTGTACTATGATCAAGCGCACACATTAAAAATATCAAAATCATGGATCTGGGTATTCCATTGGTCAAAAATGAAACAAAACGATTTGCAGGAAAGATGAAGCTGGACTTCACAATTACACCAACTTGGAAGTGCTTCAACTGTTGAACAATGAGCATCCCTGTGGATTAATGTATGCTATTAACCTACACATATAATTAACGTATTATATATACGTCGTGAATGAAAAATATTATGACAATTGTGCATAATTGCATTTAAAATACATGCAACATAAAACTTTTTACAGGTTTTCACTGCTAGGAATGTATTAATTGTTCTGCTTATCAATTAAAAGCCAAACTATAATAACAAATATACTCAATATTTCATAAAATATTTAATTTTTAAGAGTATCATAAATTAACAAGTTTTTTTCATACGCCAATTATTTTCTTTGCTTAATCTAATTTCATATTTTTATTTGTACAAAAAAAAAGTCGAAGTTATATGATTAAAGACGATAACAAAAGGAATATAGAATGTGGTAATGAATCCCTAATAGTAATTAAAACAAAATTAAATAATATATTATTATTTGATATGAATTACATTATTATTTATTTATCAAATGATTCATAAATAACTAATTAACTGTATTATAAAATTTCCCAGATGGAATCAATATCATTTTCAAGTGTAATTGATTCTATTTTCTTTCAAACAACATTTTCCCTCTCGTGACTGAATTGTTTATATACTATCTCGTAATTGAATGGCATTGGCAATGATAGTGCATAATGGAAAGCATTAAATGCATGTAATGGCAGAGCTGTAAAAATGCTATTCATAATAGACTTTTGTGTTGGTTTTATCACAAGCTGGCAGAATGGTGCTGGAATTTTATTAATGTTCATTCAATGCAACATTTTTTGTTCGATTAGGAGAAAATTGTATTATGTGCAATACAAGGACGTGAATAGGATAAAATCGGGAAAATTTATTATACGTAAATGAATGTTTTAATAATTTTGTGATAAAAATTATTGCCACCGCTGGATTTATTGTCTACATTTTTTTTTCTCTTGTTTACAATTATTATTCAATCGTGGTTTGCGTATTGTCAAGGGAAATAATTCTGCACTATAAATATCAACTTTTTTATTACACCTGTATTATAATTTTGAATTAAAAAACCACACGCCGTGTTTTAAAGGTTTGTAACAATAAATAAAACAAAGAATGTATCCAAATATAAATAAATTAAAAAAAAAATTGTAAAAATATCTGAAATTTCGAAAAATTGAATAATTAAAAATATGAAATTTACGTAAATTTGCAATTGAAAAATTTGGAAAGTAATTGTTTTTGTTGAGGAACACACCGAAAAGAAGCTCGTTGTTGTATGGCAACCTATAAAAATAAATTGAATCCAGTAACCATTTGAATGTAATTTAGCAGAGTGGAGGGGATGTGAAGAAATATTGTTACCGCCTTATTTTTTGCACTATTTTCAAGTTCGTTTTGGTAATGCTTTTAAACATTTTCAACTGGTTTATCATGATAACTAGCGATTGCATACTACTATATAACATTAATCGAAAGTTGGAGCTTTTGATTTGAACGTTTCTTGTTAATAAAACTGAAAGATGAAGTTTAGTGGCACTTGAGAAATAATCTGCGATTCACATCGATTTGGAAAATCGTGCTTTATTCAGTTGATTCAATTGATAATAGCACTTATTTAAGTTCAATGTTAAGACCGAAACGTTGTTGAAATATCGAATTAAATTTTAATTATTGTGCGAGTTTCAAAAGCAATATTATCAAATGCAGGAAATAAAAGAAAGAATGAAATAAATTTAAATTCATTCCAGATTTCCAATGTATTATCAATAATGAAAACAGAATTTTTAAATATAAAAAATCAATAAATTATCAGTAAATATATGACAGTTTCTACAAAAGAACACACCTGACACATTACAGAGTATATATTTTTTTTAACATATACCTTCCTTTTACCATAAAAATGAGGTATTCATAGTAAACAAGAATATAGGAGCTGGTGACACAATTTTTTTTTTCTTGAAACATGTTCATTTTGACGTTTTTCCCTGTTATCCGGCCAAACTAAGCGTTTTGGCAAAAAAAAAACAAGAAGATAAAATTGAAGATTGAAAAGTTCCCTAACTTTCTTGTACAATGACTTTTTTTGCTATGGTGTATTGTTGCGCCGCTAGAGCGCGCAAACTGAAAAATGTATATGTATGCGGATTAATTGTGCAAGACGTAAAGCTTTGGAAACTAAAGGCAAAATATAAGATGAACAAATATTAAAATGCAAAAATGACATTCAAATATGAAAATATAAAATTTAAAAAAAGTAAAAAAATGGGCCCTTTTACAGGTAAACGGGGCGGCAGGTACATAAAAACCTTGCTCCCTACGTTAAAGTATCAGAGCTGATTTTTATATATGTTTCATGGAAGATAATTATTAACCAATAGCCATTATTGCCAGACAGTATATAACAAAAGTAACGAAAGACAATAGAAGAAAGTATAGCCGAAAAAGCTGATACTCGCACACTCATACGCAAACAGACATTTAAATTTTCTATATGAATTTTCAAGTTCGTGATAATGAAACAAAGCCATGCAAATAATAACGTGAAATAATTAAATAAAATAACGAGGTACATTCGATTTAATGAACCAAATGCATCCAACAATGCAACAACCTTGAAAATTGATAAAAATAGATTCAATAGCAACCATCCAAATGTAAATTTCGAAATATTTTATGTACTCAATTAATATGATTTATACAACAAAATTAAATTACAATACAATTTAGAGCAATAATTGGAATATAAAATAATTCAACTGATAAACATTATTTTAATAAATAACAATTCAAAGTAAATAATAAAATAATAAATATTTAAATAAATTTTGAAATTAAATAGGATATGGTCGGATGGAGACTAAATTTGAGCTGGTGAAATTGTTTTTAAAATCTGTCAAAAGTGTAGAATATAAAAGTTTTCTGTTTCTTTTCGATACAGAGAATTACAAAAAGAAATCTATTCTTCCATATTTTCCTGATTTTTCTATATCTTCAAATAAATTTCCTTATTTTATAAAATGCTTTTCCGCTTCATTCGAATATTGCAAATTGCAAAATATAACAAATATTTGCATATTTAATTTTATTTTCCTGCTTTTCAAATCAAACCTTATCATTTTTTTTTTATTTTCCAAGAAGTTTCTTCTATTTTTATTTTTTAATAAATTTTTGTGAAAATTCATGAAATTTTAGTATTTTCCAACTATTTAAAAAAATATTTCTAATTTTTTTTTTTGATATTTTTAACAGTTAAAAAAAGATAACTTTATTTTTTATTGCAAATTAGATTATATTAGAAAGTAAATATTACAAATGGCGCTGTAATGAACTGAATTTCTTTTTCTAGAAGAATCACAAAATTAGTATTTTGGCAAGAATTAGATGAAGTATTATCTACAAATACAGAAATTAAAGAAGTTAACGGAAATTTTATAATGCCACATATGTAAAGTTGAAAAATTCAATTGATTATATTTTAATAAATACTGCATTTTCCGCAATTTTTATTAATGAAAACAACAAACGTTTTCTAGTTTTTAAAATTTGAAATTCGATTATCGATTTTGTACCCTAGATCCAATCATTATAATATTTCATGTGTTAAGGAATTTCATATTTCGCGCATTTTAATTTAGTATCATTCTAATATATTAGATGGCGCTATTTTGAAACTAAGGAAACGGAAATCTTGTTTTGAAGGTCAATATGGAAAATATGAATCTCAATGAATCTATAGTAGTCTATGGGCATAGGTTTGTTGATCTATGCAGATTTATGATATTTATGACTCGGTGCAATGGAAAAAAATGTATTTCAATCTAGTCCGGCGACAGAATTGTCACACAAATTTCCGAATAATTCATCTTGGTCCTTTTACCAATCCTTCCATCCAAATAATTTTCGCGAAGTGTAAATTGAAACGAAATCATAAATTACTTGAACTTGAATTTGTAATATTTATTATTTATGATGAGAAATTTAGCTGGAAATAAATGAAATAATAGTGACAATGGGAGCTGGAAGAAAATATGCAGCTGTCACCGGCGTGCGTACAAATATCAGAGGCGACGGCTATACTAAACCAATAGCCTGGAAAATAAAATATCAACGGAAATTGAGGTGTGGAAACCTGCAAGACTATCGTCGAATTAATTTTATAACAGATGGCACGACATATTTCAATCTTTGCATATCATTTCTTCTTGATTTTTTAAATCTGTCAATTGTTCTTTGTTAAAATAGATTTACCGGTGTTGTGGGGAATTATTTCGGGTACCATATCATATGACTTACAACTTAATTCAATATCTGCAATAACATTTTCCCAAATGAAAATATCAATTAGACCACAGTTATTGAATCTGGTGTTTCCAATTAGTGAAGTTTCCTGTTTCGATGATGATATATTCTCTTCAGAATAACTCATCCGTTTCTCTATTTTATTAAATGCATCACCCTCCGTATGATTTTTGAAAACGTCGTCAGCACCTTTAAAGATTAGAATAATATATTTGAAAGCAAAACAGGCAGCAAGGCTAACGCAGATTGCAGATATATGCACTAAATTCACGTTATACCAAACCAATAGTCTGGAAAATAAATCAACGGGAATTCAGGGACTACATAGTACGAATTAATCTCCATGAATATATAGGATCCTGCAGCAGTCAGAAAGAGAACACTACTCGAAAAGAAATTATCTGTTTTGAAGAGTCCAAGTCGCAGATGATATTTTGTAATCAAAATTGAAGTGCGCACAGAGATGCCAAGTTTTCTCCAGAGTAGACATGCATCATAAATTGAATCAGAGACTTTATTAAATGTGGAGCTGCTACAATTTAAACGACAAGCACTTCTATTAGTTCCTTCTAAAATTCAAGATCGGGTCGGGAAGCGAAATTTTAATTGGAATTTGTAGTCTCCTAAACCTCAAACTCTCGTTAGAAGGAGAAGGACGCCATTTACTCCATCTACTTACTAAGGAGAGGTGCTGAGGCGGGTTCACTTCTGGATTGGTGTGGGATGCACTAAATTGATTTCTCGGAGGACTCTTGATGGACCGCAGTCATTTGTTCTTTCTGCCGAAGAAACGAGATGCACTTGCTCGTTTGGATTGGAAGACTTGTGCAAAGCTAAAGTATTTTATTGAGTCGGAGTAACCTTGCGATCGACCAACATAAAATGGTCAAAGAATTCGGCTTCTTCGTGGTTGAGCTCTTACAGTGCGGAGATTATCGATTGTTTCTTCTTCTGATCAAAGGTAGCGCGGGGGGAGAAGGTGCTATCCATGTCGGTACGCTTTTGAAGAGTTGTCATTGCTCCGATTAGTTTGTCTACCAATTAAAATATTAGGCAGAACAGGGAAGAGAATATTGTGTCGTAAATGCGCTTAAGGCTCTAGAGTGTTGTCTAGACTGCTCGAGCGCGGTAGCTCTCTAGACTGCTCGAGCGCATTAGGCTGCCTATATAGGCGTTAGCTTTCGGGTAGAATGGCAGTTGCGTTTGGAAAACAGAAGGAGTGCGTGTAACATAAATCAATAAACACGTTCGGCTATAAATAAATAGTACAAATTTTAGTCAATTATAATTTATTAAATTAAAGACGATCTCGTTATAATATGCAATTGCAATTTAGATTAGTATTATTTGAATTGATTCGATCTAAAATAAAAAAATAAAAAATCGGAAGACAATGTTGATCTAGACTAATTGTAAGTTTAATCTAATTTTACTATATAGCTTTAGGTACATTGCCTCAAATTACAAAGAGACTTTAAAAATTTGTTTGTATATATATTCCATATAAATCTTTATGACGAAATTACTGATTGATATAATATTTTGTGCAAACACCGTCCTCGCAAAATAAGCCATCTGCACATCTGTTTACAAAGATTCCAATAATGTTCTTGCATTTTCCACCCTCAGCTAAAAAATAAATAAATAAATAAATATGCAGTAATACAGTAGAGTCTCGCTTATCCGAGGTAATGTGGACCGAGGATAGGTCGGATAAACAAATACTCGGTTAAAACGAATATATTGTTGTCATTTCACTAACGCCCAAATCACTTAACCCGCACTCATTATATCACCGCCATGACAAACGAATCCTTGCTTGCAACGTTTTACTACCAACTGAAACTGAAAGTAAGCCGAAAAATCAGTGAGGTAATTATTTAATTGTTTGACGTTTAATAAATAAAAAGATATATTACAAGCTGGCGACATTGCACAGATGTGACGTCACATAGTAGTCATGACGTGCAACGGTTTTACCTCTAAATACTGTATATGATACTCGTATATCTGTAGGTAGTTGCTTACAACTGTAAGGGCATTCTACTAACGTACCTTAGCCTTAATTCGTTGAGCGTGCTTTAAACGTTTCATTATGCACTGGTATTAAATTAATATTAGTACACTATGATACTATTATTAATTTAATTAAGTGAATATACATTTAGTTTGTTATTTATCTAAAGAATTATAAAATCCCTAGTAACTCCAGCACGTGACATACTCCTATAAAGGCGTCACCTTTCAATTAGTCCAATTATACTTGATAATACTCAACTTACATATTAAGTCTTGACATGTTGGACAACAGTTGCAATTAACACGCACCAATTCCTGATTTTCTAAACATTTTTGTTCGATACATTTTTCTACTTCACATTTTTCTAGTAGACAAGTTAAACACAAAACTGATGATAAAAGTGCAAGGAATGTTAATATAAGTTGTGTTGACATTTTCGTTTGATCGAAAAGAATGAGTATTAAAAATTAATGCGTATTTATCTTACTATTTATCACTAAGATATTTCTTATTGTTTACACTTCGTTGGTCAAGGTCAATTAATGTAGATATTTATTCTGGTTTTCTTTGTGACAATCTGTGATAAAAAGTTTACTGTAGTTCATTATTATAGACACAAGCAGAATGAACGTATGCTGACACAATAATTCATTTTATTATGCTTTATAAATTTTATTTTTAGTTAAAATTATTCGTTTTTTGCATATATTATGGCATGTTATGGAACAAATAACAAGTTATTAGTTTTTAAAATATTCGAGGAATTTAATTTCTACATTTTGAGCTGAAAAATTTCAACACAAACAAATTGTCGATTTTCATGCCATTTCGATAAAAATACACCAATTTTTACGTATTCTAAAATATTCGTTTAAAATAATTTAAACATTAGAATATGAAACAAAACTTATTTGCATTTGATTTTATTTTCAATTTTTAAGTACATTAGTTGTAATTCTTCAAGAAATTTTTAGTTATATTTCTTCCTACATTTTTTGACACAAACACCATTCTTGCAAATTAATCCTTTAGCACAATGATTCACAAAAACACCTTTAACATTTGAACAGTGACCTCCTTCCGCTAGAAAAAGTTAGAAAAGTTTTTATATTAGTTAAAATCACAGTTCATTAAAAATTTACTAAATTAAAAAATTTATTTCCATCATTAAGAAGTTTCCATTTAGTTCCACTTTAATACTTCAACAACTTCCGTTTCTATATACTTGTTAATAAATAAAATTTAAAATCCAGGAAAGATTCGATGAGCAGCATCTTTTCTTATATAAATGGAAATCATAATTGAAACCTAGTGGGTGTAATTTTTAAAAAGGTCGTCTAAGAACACACATACCAAAACTTTAAAGGAATATAATGTTTATACTGATGATTATACTCAATGGCATTTTAAAAAATAAAACAGAAAACTAAAGTTAAATTACAATTAACAAAAATAGAAATCTTCATACGAAGAGTTTGTAAGGCAATACTGTTATCATTAAATCTGTTTAGTACAAACTGCATTAGAATAAAACTTTTTAAATATTTTAAAGATCCAAACGAAATTGCGTGATGTATACACATTTGTACACAAATTTAGTTGTAGTATAAACTAATAATACTACTACTTTTAGTATGCTATTTTTATTATTTTTTTTATTTGTTTAAAAAAGATGAAAACTCTAAATTGATTGTAGTGACAGTACTTACGTATCAAATCCTTACATGTTGGACAACATTCACAATTTACACTTACAGCTTCTTGATTCTTTGTGCATTTAGGTGCAGCACATCTCACAGTTTTACAGATTTCTATACTTTCGGGAGTACAAGCAATACCTAAAACCACTGGTACTATTCCAGAAATTATAAATATTGCTATAAATTTAGACATTTTCTAAAAAACAAAAAAGAACAAGAAGATACATTTAATTGAAAGTCTAATATTATAATTTCTAATATTACTTACGTGTTTGGACTAAAAAATGTTTTTTTCAGGTAAAATAAATGTGTCGATTCTTACTTATAAACCATGTTATCGGCGGAAACAAGCTTACGTGTTATATATCAAATTAGTTAATTTTGTTTAACCGAAAGAAAAAGATAAGAAACGAAAAATTAAAAATTAATTATTTGTATATATTTACAGTTTAAATTTTATCATTTATCCATATAATATTAAAAATATTCTTGTTTTCCAAAATTTTATACCATTTGATAATTGAATTTAAAAATTAAATTTAAAAAGTCAGAATTAATATCCAATTCCTCAAGTTTGAAGAATTGAATGTTATTTTTTTACAATTAGTAAGTGAGCTGTTGTCATTTTCAGTAAACTAGATGCAACTCAGTTTGCATGTGTGCCGTTTTGCCATATAAAAGGAAAAAGAATTTTTGAAGTGAAAACTTCTATAGGAACGTTAGACAATTTTGGATGAGGAAAATACATAGGTTCGAGTCACCGACATGTAATGCGCGCACAACCAATAGTACATGTAAGTTTTGAGGGGGGTGGTGAACGCGATTGCGGACAGGAAGAAAACGCAACTTCTGAACTCGAAACAGATTTATTGTGAGCGTCAAGTTAGCAGTAACATGAATCAGATTTTGAAAATAAATTACTAGATCGTTTGTAGGTGTTTGTAAAAAAATATTTTTGAACTACAATTAATTTGATTATTCAGGAAGATCACAAAGATTTCCACCTCATTTTGAGTTCTGAATCGTTCAAAAATGTGAAAGTCAAATGAGTACAAATCTGGAGTATAAGTTGAATATTCTCCAGTAGAGTTGCCTAAGTTTTACTCTTTCTAAATCAGCTTATCTAACTTGGTGTTGTCGTGGGGCAGCAAAACTTCTTGGATTGAGTAAGAATGTCTTCTATTCACAATCAGTATTACAGTATGACAACTTTTACCTTTTTGGGGGGCTGTAAAGTGGAAAATTCCTAACCTAGAGTAGAAACAAACTGCGTTAGCTTGGTTCCATGTATATAGGTACTATCGACATTCGGAGTAAAAGAGATACAACGTTTACTCGTCGCATTACTTGCAACAGTACATTACGCGTGAAAAGTTGTCGCTTGTAATTGGAATACTGTCGCTTATATTTGTCGTGGGCATGTGAAAGATGACTGTACAAGAAGTGTTCGGCTTGAAGATCGGCCAAGAAATGCGCTCCCACCCTAATAAGATAGTTTGGCTACTGCGCACCCTAATCTTATCTGCAAGTTAAAAGTTGACAAGCTGTAGTGCTTATTCTATACATTGTAATATACGCAGCAAAGATAACATATACAGTATTCAGAAGTAAAACCGTTGCACGTCATCACTACTATGTGACATCACATCCGTGCAATGTCGCCAGCTTGTAATATTTGTCCCTATTTTTTAAACGTCATACAATTAAATAATTACCAATTAACAGATAATTTCAGAATTTCTACATGAAATAATTCGAAGTGCCCAATTTAATAACACACCGCATATTTTTCGTCATTGCTGCCAATATTTAAAGACCCACGGATTTAAATTCCAATGTCATAATTTCGTACCAGAGGTCTATTTGTGTTGGTTCATCAGATTTTGTTTGATGACGACATTTATGACGTGCAACAGTTTTACTAATGAATAGACAATATTACATTTGTTTGGTGCAGTTTAAATGTAGGTGTTAATTAATTTTATTTAACAAGAGACTTTATCTTTTTTTCTTTCGCCGTTTTTATTTATGTTTTATAACAGTTTTACGATCAATAGATATTTACTGCGACCAATTTTATTGACTGACATGCACGTAACTGTTATTTTAAATCAGATGGTTGCAATTTTTATTATAAATTTAAATTAAAGTTTAAGGCTGCAACTTCTGTGATTTTAAACTTATTTTTTGATAAGCCATAAATTGAATAGGTAGATTGTGAATAAAATAATATACATACCTCGCTATAAATTTCTTTTCAACCTTGGACTTTATCTAACCTCTCGGTCAATTAATAGTTCTCGCTTGAAATGAAATTGTTTCCACCTCGGGAGTAATGTAATATTATTGTACTTGTCAACACAATAACAGTACTCTACCTGTTGTTCATTGTATGGCGGTCGTGCAAAAAAATTAACAAGCAATACCTTTCCAGTCCCAAAAAATTGTGGCCAAAACCTTGTCTGCAAACAAGTGATCTATTCTTACAATTTTATAATTATTATTACTGGTGGGAAATGTTATTATGTAAATATTAATGTAAACAAACAATTTATGTATTATTAATCTATAGAGAAAAATTTTTTTATGTATTTGTTCCTTATAGAAATCAAGAACTTTATACCGGATCTTGATGACATTTTGCATGTTTGAGTTTCAAAACTAGAGAAAAATCGCTCTCTAGAAGTAATTACGAAAAAACTAACTGCATTTTCCTTTCCTATTTTTAGCACGGAATTTAAATGTGAATTCTTTTAATTTTTGGTGAATATCCCGGACAACGCCGTGTTTTTATTTGATATAACATATAGCTAAAGTAAGTTCTAAACGAAATTTAATTCATTTATAATTCTATAAAAATGTAAAATAATTTGAATTAGAACTTATTTTAAAATCAAAATATTACTATGTAGGTAATAACATTTGTATTCAATCGGCAATTAAATTAAATAAAGAATTATAACAATTACCATTATACATACTAAAATCAAAATAATGTCATATAAAACATTTATGTCTGCTGTTTCAGTGAAAAGTTTGTTAACATTAAATTTGCGAGTGCGAATTATTTAAATTCTTAGAAACTAGAAAACTAGAAGAAACTTTACTTTTACCTGATGAAAACATCTAGGGATTTTAAATTGAAATTTCATCAATTATATTATTTTAGAAATAACATTTTAGCACAATTTACTGCAAGCATGGATAAACTTAATTAAAAACTTAGCTTCATTATTTTAAGTAAACAGTTTCAAAAGGATCAATGATTAATTCAAAATTATTGATGTCCTACTTTCTAAATATATCATGGTAATTAGTAATAAATTTTTGGATATAACTAAACTTTGTTTTTGAAATTCGGTTTAGAAGTTTTGCGGATATGATCTTTTTCATTTGTAAAGTTCTGCATATTGCCACTAATGAGTTGTATGTTTACATCGAAAATGGGTTTATCATCTTTGTATATTAATAACTTGCCTCACAATGTTTACATTAACTAGGAAATTCTTCAGTTATTGCGACGATATTAAATTTAACGTATGCGTTCGCCAACTTTCCAACTAATTGCCACCTATCTCTACTGAAGCTTTATAGCAGGGATGCTCAACCAGCGAACCCCTAGAGCTTTTTATACGTGAGGTTCAAAACACAGTATCAATCTTTTGTAGGTTCATTTTTTATAATTCAAGACTTTGCATAATATAAAATATGTTTTTTTGAGCATGTTAACTAGTGGGACTCATTTGATGCAAAAGAAAACAAATAAGACATTTAAAAAAAGGTTGAGTAACGCTGTTTTAGTGTACATGATGAAGTTAAAATATTTAATAAAACTCAACACATAAATGCTTGAAATTTATTTTATTGTTATTAATTGAGCTCACAGGTTGCTTTTATTATACTTTTGTACAAATATGCATCTTGCAAATTAAGCCTTCTGCGCAGCGGTTGACATTTGTTCCAATAAATATTCCGCAGAATCCACCTTCAGCTGAAATAGTAAATTAAGTTAATCATAAAAAATACTTTTAATATTATTAGTAATTAATTTTATAGGAATATGTAAAATCAAAAACAAAATTTATTTCGCTAGACCTCAGAATCTAAAAAATCGTATCATGTGCAAAATTTAAATAATTGATTTGCATATTGTCAAGAAATGTGCGGATGGAATTCTGAATACATTGAAATGAGGTTTTTTATTCAAACTTTGGTTTGTTCATTGTTTGTCTTGCTTTCTAATTAAGGTGTTTGTTAGATATTCAACCTATTGTATCAAAATGATAGAAAAAAGCGCTGGATTTTATGTATATAGGATTGTCCGGAAAGTTCTTCTTTTAAATTAAAAAGCATTTTTTATGTAAAAAATATAATTTAATCTTTAATATATTTTCCATTTTCATTGACAATGATTTCATTTTTTTTGTATTTTCTTAATCCCTTTTTCGTAAAATTTCTGATCTTTTATAGCGAGAAATTTCTGTAGATATTTTTTCGCACTCTTTTTTTGTAGTGAAAGTTTTCACTACTAAAGAGCAAAATAAATAATAATCAGAGAGTACGATATCAAGCCTATATGGTGGGTGTTGAAGGGCATCTTAGCCAGTTCTAACAATTTTTGTCTAGTAACCAAAGAACTGTGAGGCCTACCATAGCGTCGCTTCATAGAAAATGATCATCACGATTTACTAATTCTAGGCGTTTCTGTTCTAACAAATCATTTAATTCGATTAATTGGTTACAATATACATTTTTGTTATGACCTCCTTCCTTTGATGAATATCAGATTTGGATGCTGTTAGAGGAAGTTCCACCCCAGCGATTATTTTTTCTAAAATAGATTGATTGGATTGCGTCTTAAAATCATATTTAGTTAATAACATTTGAGAATAAATTAAAATGAATACATTTGGTATTTTTTAAATTTTTTATTTTTTATTTTGCTATCCGTCAAGAAACGCAGATAAAGGATTATAAATATTTAACAATTTTTTCACTAACTCTAGCTATGTTACTTCCGCTTGTTTCCTCTAAAATCACCCTGTTCATATCTTGCAATATTCTTGTATTAATTGTTGTCCTAAAATTTGGTTGTAGTTTCCGATCAGAAATTACAATTCTATCTAAGAATGTCATGCAATGCTTATAAAAAGGGTGATTTTAGAAGAAACTAAATAGATGCACTCGTCTAGTTCAAATAGTTGCAGCTCCACATTTCAAAAAGTCTCTGATTCATTTATCTGTGATGGATGTCTACATCAGATAAAATTTGGCATCTATATGAGATTATGTTTTCCAAGTATTGGAATTGTGAAGTGATCTGCACACTCAAATTTTGATTGCAAAATATTATCTGCCACTTTAACTCTCAAAATCAACAATTTTTTCGAGTAGCATCCTATGTACTCCTGGAGGTTTAATTCATACTATCTGGACTTATATTAACTAATTTTGATAATTTTATAATAATCTTGCAAGTTTCATTGCCAGAATTTCCGTTAATGTCTTATTTTTCAAACTATTAGTTTGATATAGCCATCGCCTCTGATATTTCTGCAAACTCCGGTGACCGGCTACTCTTTGCAGCTTCTTTTGGCTTACATTGTCACTATTATTTAATCCATTTCCAATTTCATTTCTTTCCATAAGTAATAAATATTATCAATTCAAAAATTTTAAAAAATTTTGATGTACCACAAAATTTGACATACCAATGATTGCTCTAGATTGTAATTCACTTAATAATGTAATTGAGGTACTTTACGAATTAGTTTTAGTTACACATTTGCAAAAATGATTTTGATGGAAGGATTGGTATATGGATCTAAATTAATTATTCGGAACTTGCGCCTAATAGGTCGCCCGACTAGATTGCACTAAATTTTTTTTTCATAGCAACGATTCAAAAATGTCATAAATCTGCATAAATCATTACCCAGAGACTACTACAAATCCATATATTCCATATTTACCTTTTTAAAACAATTTACAAAATGGCGCCATCTAATATATTGGAATCAAACTAAATTAAAATGCGCAAAATAAGGAATTTCTAAATGTTTTTTTTAATATTATATCTTTCTATAACTAGTAGTATTAGTAGTTAGTATTAGTATCATTCCAATATATTAGATGGCGCTATTTTGAAAATTAGGAAACTGAAATCTTGTTTTGAAAGTCAATATGGAAAATATTGATCTGTAGTAGCTTGTGGTCATAGGTTTGTTGATCTATGCAGATTTATGATATTTTTGACTCGTTTCTATGGAAACAGAAATGTAGTGCAATCTAGTCCGGCGACCGAATAGTCACACTAAATTCCGAATAATTGATCTTGGTTCTTATACCAATTTTTCCATCCAAATAATTTTCGCAAAACGTAAATTGAAACGAAATCATAAATTACCTCAGTTAAGTTATTAAGTGAATTGCAATCTAGTGCGTTCATTGGAATGTCAAATTTTGATATATATCAAAATTTTAAAGTGCATTTTTTTGCACAAATTAAATAATCGAGACTATGGGAGCCAAAAGAAACCACAAAGTGCGTGCAAATGTCAGAGGTCACGGCAATACCAAACCAATAACCTGGAAAATAAAATATCAACACAAATTAAGGCATTTAAACCTACAGGACTATCACCGAATTAATTTTATAACAGATGGCACGAAACTCAAAATCTTTATACATCAATTCTTCTTCAATTTTTAAATCTGTAAATTGTTCTTTATCAAAACAGATTTTCTACATGGAAGGGGAGAGTATTTTATTGGCATAATCAATTCATGCAATTGCAGTTTAATAAATGATGTTGTGGAGAATTTTCAGGTACAATTTCATCAGACTTACAACTTGATCCAATAATTGTAGCAACATTTTCCCGAATCACAATACCACTTTGACGCAGTTATTGAATCTGGTGTTTTTAATTAGTGAAGTTTCCTGTTCCCAAATAACTCATCTGTTTTTCCATTTTATTAAATGCACCCCCCGCCGTACGAGTTTTGAAATAGTCATCAACACCTTTAAAGATTGGAATTATATATTTGAAAACAAAACAAGCAGCAAGTCAAACGAAGATTTTGATTGATTGATAAAAAATCTTTCCAATTTTCAAACAAATTCATTTCAATTTTGAGTTTTGCCAAATAAAAATTGCTGTCACCGGTGTGCCTGCAAATCTAAGGGAGAGGTCTGTACCAAACCATTAGTGTGGAAAATAAAACATCAACTGAATTTCGAGCAACTAAACCCTCAAGATTATTGATTTATCAAAATTGGAAAATGTAAGTCAAGATAGTATAAATTCATCTCTACTCGAAAATATCATCCCGTTTTAAGCCCAAGTCGCAGATACTATTGTAATCAAGATTGGAGTGCGCAGATCACTTCGCAAATGCAGTACGTGGCAAACATAATCTCACATAGATGTCAAATTTTGTAAGGTAGTAGACATGCATCATAAATAAATTGAATCACAGACTTTATTAAATGTGAAGCTGCCCCGTTCACATATTTCTAGATGGTAGGTTTAATTTCTGACCTGATACCCCATTTAGAGCAACAATTAACACAAGAATGTGTCAGAAAATTAACAGAATGATTATAGAGGTAACTATCGGAATTACCCTTGGTATAGTTATTCCAATCTGAATTAGTGAAAAAAATTGTTAAATCCTTGTAATCTTTATCGATGTTTTTGTGAATAAACATCTTTAAAAACTAAAAAAAAGTTTATTATTTTTAAGTGGTACAATTTTAACAATTTCATTTTGTAACCACAATGAACTTAAACGTGATTATATTAGCAGTAGGTTGGCAGAATGAAACGAATGAAGTTAAAATCGAACGAATATCAAATATATAGCTTGAAAGAAAATCTATGCAAAAATAGTCAAAAAGAGTATAATGTAATACACGTATATTTCTGCCTTAAAGAGCTTTTCTGCTTTTATCTAAGAATATCTTAAATTAACAAATTGGATTACGAATATGAAATATTAGAATTTTATGCTAGATTATAGGTGTATATTACTTACGAATTAAGTCTCGGCATGTTGGACAACATGCGCAATTCTCACGTACAGCTTCTTGGGTTTCATTACATTTGGGCGCAGCACATTTTACAACTTGGCATCGTTTTATGACCTCAGGAGGACAAACAAGGGTAAAAGCTACCGATATAATTCCAAATAACAGTAGAATTGAAAGAAGTTTAAACATTATAATTCTATAAATAAAAAACAAATTATGAGGCAAACTAAATTAAATATTGTTAGTATAAAGATTACTTTGTGGCACTTCTTTTCGAAAAAAAGGTACAAAATGACAATATGTTTTATTTTGAAAGTATTAGTAGCTATAGAAAAATCTGGTATGATTTCCTGCAAAAATATATGCAAATTAATCGTCGTAATCACTGTTAAAAAATTCTTTAAAATTTTTTTTAATGACGAAATAGAAAAAATAGAAAATTCTTATGACAATAATTAAAATTGAAAATTATTATTTTTATTTTAATGTTATACATTTTTATATTTTAAATATAGATATAAACATTTTATAAAACTTTTTATAAATATTTTGAGTTTTTTCTACTTACCTTTAGTCCAGACAAAAAATCAATAATATTTTTAATTTATGTAGTCACTTGTTTATACATATTTTTATCAAATTCCTAACAAAAAATGCAAACAGTAATTTCAGAGATAAGAGAATTTTTTAAATTTCATTATGGCAGCATTTTGTTCATTAAGCTATTGAATATAAATGTAAATTTATATTGAAATTACCATCATCTCATTACTGAGCGTCTATTTTTCTAATCCTATTTTATTTTGGGCTTATTTCCATAAGAGTTTGAGATGTGGCATATGTCAAACATATAAATAAATTATAAATACAAGTAAATGTTCTAATGTATTTTGACTTTTTAATTATATTTAAAATACTGTGTTCACAATTTTGTACATATTCCATCAGCACAACGGTTTACGCAAATCCCTGTAATTAGCAAGCAGTATTTACCTTCAGCTAAAAACAAAGTTAGAAACATAAATTTAAACTTATTAATACTAAATTTATTAAATTGAAAATTAAAACTTTATAATATTTACAAACACTAAAATGGGAGTCTGGTCAAAACAGGGAAAAATTTCTATTGACACGTATTTTAAATTGGATTAAAAAAAATATTACATTTTAACTATGTTGTATGCTATCTCATAATTTGTAAACTGGTCTTTTGGTAATGACTTTTGATTAAATTGATCACGGAAGAAAATAAATGTAGTAGTGAAAACTAAATACGTGTTTTATTTAATTATCTTCAAAATAAATACTTTCATTCCAGAATTGTTGAAACAATTTACTCTTATTTAAGTACATCATCATTTTTAAAAAAATTTCACAATTATAAAACCGTGAAATGTAACCTCAAAACTAATAAACATTCGGCAAGAAAGCAAAAGAGGTAGAAAATATACATTGCCCAATAAGGGTGTAACTATGGTGGCCTATTTTATTTTATGGATGGATATTGATGTACTGACTCCTATTATTGTGTTTTTAATAACACATACATACATTTGAGAAATCAATCCATTTTCAATTTAAATTTTTCGCATGAAAGCGATTTCTTTTATAGTACTTATGAACCTGCATACTAAATTATTTATGCACGAGTAATATAACTAGAAAGAATTTTCATGACCTATATGATTTATATTTCAATTTACTGCACGTGCATGTTTGGTTGCCTAGTTACCCTCACTCACCGCACTCAGGGAAATTTTACAATTATACATCACACAATCCAATTTCAGAGTAGGAGAAGTTTGATTTGACAATGCTCTTAGTTTGATACGGTAATTCTATCAAAGCTGGTTGTATTTTTTATTACTCGAAGGTTAAATTGTTGAATAGCACTTTTGCATTTATCCAGTTTCTATACAAAATAAGATTCCTATATATTATAAATTATTATTGTTAGATTATTTTAAATATTTAATATATTACTTACGAATTATTTTATTATAGTATATTTTATTGGTACAGCTTCGTGAGTTTCATTGCAATTAATTGGAGGGCATGTTACACCTTTACATTTAGTGTCCATATTTTGACATGAGCAACCAAAAGCAATTGATATAATTGTAAAAAATATCAAACTTGTAAAAAATTTAGACATTGTTAATCTACAAATAAAAATTATTTATAAAAAACTATTCATAATGTATACTACAATCTTAAACTGGCCTCGCAATTCACTGTCACTTTACAAACTTAAATGACATTTTACTTTTTTCACATCTGTCAATGACTATACAAGACGATTCTTTTTAATCGATCCATTCAAATATCTCGAAAAGTAAGCGAAATTGAGAAAAATCTTTAGGAAAAAAGTTGCAGGTTTACAGGGGACATCTGATGATGACCTTGAAATAACCCTGAAATCGTTTTTCAAGGCCAACTTTTTTTTTAATGGAAACAGCTATTTTTGATATTGAAAAAGTTTTACATCTGATTATGTTTTTAAATTATTCTTTACGGTAAATTAATTAAGAAAAAAAAACTATTTAATTACTGATAATTAATGGTTACAAATTTGGAAAGAAATAAGATTTTGAAATTCAGCTTTTAAACTATAATGAATAATTATACTAATAGTTGGCGCATGTTAATTTTGCACTTGATTTATTTCTGGGAACTAAATACTTCAACACTCAGGTGTTTCGAGTTTTTAAATTTTAAGTGGATCATAACTTCAACACTCTGATGCAAAACTTTTAATGAAGTCAAACTCAAATTTTATTGGCAGGTGCATAAGAGCAAATGAAATAATTCTGATGCTTCAATCTCCAATAAATTGAACAGAAGTTAAATGTACATAAGTATTTTAGTATGCCTCAGTGCACAAAGAGTGGCTGGAAAATAATTTATGACAGTTTTATAAACACTACAAGCAAAAACTTAAAGAGGTGCTAAAATAAATTTTTTTGTATATTATATTTTTTATGAAGTGATCAAATTATAATTAATTTAAACAATTCGTGTCATTAGACAACATTCATTGCAATAATCGCAAGATGATTTTCCTTGTCAGATTCATGACACAATTTCTTGTCTTTTAGATTAGAGATAATTGTTAATAATTTCTAGCGTTCCCAAAAACAACCAAAATATTATAAAAGTAATTACGGTGTCATTTATTTAAATAAAATTTCAGCGTTATTTCAAATTGAAGGTATGCAACCAAAATAACACAAAATCGTCAGTGTAATTACATTTTTGTACCGACTTCTCTGACTTTACTAACGATTAAATAAATTTTAGTTATAATGGCTACATAAATTTATAGTCATCCTAAAATTATAGAGAATTCTTAAAATGTTGCATAAAATATTTGAACGCCTATTTCTAGATAGCGCCAAATCGATGCACTAATTCTCCTCTATTTTAAAATGTTTTTAACTCGGTTAATTACATTCTTCTAATTATAAAGTTTTGTAACTTACATAAATTTTCTCATTCATCTTATAAAATTCTATAACCATGAAGAATAAAGTATTTCTAGGAGTTAGTTATGTTCTTCAAGTTGGAAGGTTCTTTAAGGAGTACTTAATGATAAACGATCCCCTCTAACATAATTCAGTTTCAAAATTATGATTGTTGTGTATAAAAAGTAATATATTTTTGTAATAACTAACAGAATTAGTTATTGGTGTTTTAATCAACGGAATTAATAGTTAATTAATTTCTCATTCTCCTATTCGGGGAACATACTCGGGATCTCGTATGTGATTGCATTATACGACGAATCAGAGAACAATTATTAACTTGTTTTATGTACAGTTATACATGTTGTCCTATGCAAGATACGAAGTAGGTACCTTGGTAGGTGTTTGAGATTTGTTTCCAACTTTAGACCTCTAAATGTTTATTTTCTTTGTAAAAGATAAATAAATAAAATAATAGTCAAATAGTAAATTATGTTCCGAAAAATACAAAACCAAGATTAAAATGCATTTTAATTTCTCAAATTATATTAAAAAATTACATTTACATTAGTTGCATTTTTTTGTACATATTCCATTTTTGCACTGCAAACCATTAGCACAACGATTCACATATACTCCACTAAGTAATAAACAGTGACCACCTTCAGCTGAAAAAAAAATAAGCTTAAGTAGTTTATATGAAACAATCTCTGAAAATTTTGAGAAAAACAATATCTAATAAATGTGCGGATTCATTACTTTTACACATCTTGATTCTTGTTTTTAAATTTTCGATTACTTTATTCAGGTTCATTTTGTTAGTCACTTTACAAAAGTTGTTTTTTAAGTCAACAATTATTGCTGGATTATTTGCATAAAAATTTAAAAAAAAAACGAGGAAAAGAAATCCAATCTAGTGGAATGTTCCTATGCGATAATTAATGTCAACATTTCGGAAAATTACAAGGCCAGGAACTTTTTTGTACAATACATTTACAATTTCTCCTCTAATGACATACAAATAACAAATAAACCTTAAGGTATAGATTATTGAAATAATTGAAAATTTATTTATTTTTTTAATTTATTTCATTTAAATAAATATTGTTAATCAAATTACTTACGAATTAAATCTTGGCAAGTTTTACAACAGCTGCAATTTATTGCTACAGCTTCTTGAGTTTTATTGCAATTAATTGGAGGACATGTTACACCTTTGCATTTATTTTCCATATCTACACATACGATACCAAGAGCTATTGATATCATTCCACAAAATAATAGACTTGCAAAAATTTTAGACATTGTTAATCTACAAATAAAATTAGTATGTGTTAAAAATATATTCACTGAAAACCTTCAAAATGTATACTAAACATTTAACTGTTTGGATAAGTAAAACAATTTATTTTAATCATATTTATTACGCACATGTGGTTAAAACTGCAGCATAATCAGATACAACCAACAAATTACATTTTTCTATTTTGCAATTATAACATACTCATTATGAAACCCAAACGGATTTCATAATAGCCTCATTATGATACACGAATTTGTACGTTTCGGTGTTGTTTTAAATTTATTCGACGCAAATGTCATCATTAGATTTAGTTTATTAATTTTATGTTGTATCAAATGAGAAGGAATTTAATTGATGATAAATCATATCGAAGATCGCAAATAAAGCATTGTTCTGCATCAAAATTAATCTGAATTGCAATTTATAAGTGTTTGTGTGCAAAAACACTTGCTTATATAAAATTTCGGCCGTGTCGCGTATGTATGTATAAAAAGACACTACTTTTTTCCCTTTTTTCTCATTCTCATCTTTTGTTATTTAGTTTTTAGTCCTTCATTTTCTCCATTTTTCTTTTTTTTTATGGAAATTATTTTGTTTTCGTTTTTCATTTAAGATGCAAGGTTATATATCTTTCTATATGAACATTAGTTATCATTTTGTAAGCTTTTAAATTGCCACAATTTATAATCATTTTTAAAGTAAATAAATTTAATACTGCTAGCTATAAATCGTTTTAAAAAAGGTCTATTAATGCTTGCTTACCTGGGTATTGAAACAAATATTAGAATTGTCCTCATTTTGCGTGATTACTTATCTAGGTGCAAATTATTTTAAAACTTTATTTTATCAAATTCCAAAAGAAAATACAGAAAGTTATTCCCCACAATAAACAAATTCCTCAAATTGTAGATTCTACAAAACAACAATTTTAAAGGATTTAATTATTGAAAATGAATCATTAGGAATTTCAGATAATACGCAGTTACAACAAAAAAACAAAATTATGAAAATTATTATTACATCCAATTAGAAATCATTATTTTCGAAGAATAGTTAAATTTACACTTCAATAATTAATGGATAATTTATTAATAATTTTGGTCTAATTACGCATTCAATCATAAGCACCACAACTTTTGAGTCATTATTTTCATCGTGGATGCAACAATTAATTTATTAATTACAATATTCATTTAAAAAAATTAATCGATTCTTTTACGGAGCAGAATTTCTTACAGATCTATGCACCAGTGAATCCTGAGCTAAATCGGGAAAACCCATTCTGCCTTTCGCAAATTTGGACAAATTTTTTAATTATTGCTTGTAATTTAGGTTTATTTTGTATTTCTTAATATTCTCGGTACTTGTTGAAATATCTTGGAAATATTGGGAATATAACCAAAATGGTAATGACTCAATAATTAGAGGTGATGAAACTTGTAATTATTTGAAGCCATCGAATCATCGATGAAATACGCCACCGCCAAAGAAGTTTAAAGCATAATTTTTTGCATGCAAAGTGGTCATTTTTTTGGCCATGACCCTTATTGATAGACTTTAAAAAACCTATGCTGAATATCTATTCAAAATTCTACAATGCTACTCTGATCAAGACTTGCTTAATAAAGCCAGGTAGCTCTCATGTGGTGTCATTAGTCTTCACGAAAGTGTTCGACCTCATGTCACCAAATTAGTAAAAGAAAATTTACAATGAAAAAAAATTTGCATCTGTATGAATTCCAACCTTCAAACTGAAACCATCAATGCCGAAAAATAGAAAAGGTCCATCTGAAGAGAAAAAATATGGAGAGTTGCTTAAAGTCAAACTAAAAAATCATGGTTGCTAAAAATTAAAAACAAAGTCAAGTAGAAACCGATACGGCCGGTTTGTGGATAAATTGTTACTGGGCGTGATATATTTTAAAGCCTACACCTGCATTATACATACATTGATAAATTTCAAAAGTCGAATTCGGGCAATTCAACATTTTCGTTAAAGTTAAATAAATCAAGTGAATGAAAACTACATTTGCTTTATTTATATAAATACATAGTAAACTAACCTCCATGAATTAACCGTAATAATCATATTCGGGGCCCAAAAATCCATCAGCAACAACTTCAAGTTCTTCACTGGTTTTATTCTCCAATTCATTACCTTGCATATCTTCGCATTGATAATGGCTAAATCTAAATGCAACAAATGCAATTGAAATCATTGATAAAATAAAGAAAATATCTGACATATTTTTCTCGAAAAAAAAAACTATTATTGTAGTCGTTATAATTTTATTTTAGATATGCTGACGTATATAACTAGAAATTATTTGACTCACAATTAGATGCAAAATAAGGAATATATAAATAGTTAAGCAAGTTCCAAAAATTATTCCTAAATTATACCTAGTTTTCATGTGTTATCATAGAAAGTGATTGTATTGAATGATAATTATTTTAAGACAAAACGGCTTTTTCTAAAATTCGTATTCTGGGATGACGTGCATATATCTAAAATTTCAGCACGAAAGTAATTAATAATTGGTTGCTCTTCTTCTAAAATTAACCAAAGCAGCAATAGTTACTGATGGGATAAATTAAATATTCCACAATAGAGTATGTGATTTCTCACATTCATTCCACGGTAAACAAAAGTTTTGTTTACCAAGAATAATGCATTTGATGACCTCAGCTTCAAAACTCTCCTTATTCAAGCCCAAAAATTTTTTTTGCAAAAAACTCTATATACAAACATATGCATGAAATAACTACAGGTTTATATCTTAATGCCATGCCATCGATATCTTACTACCTAATTCACGGTTACAAGTTTATTGAAGTTTGAAAATAAGGACTTGGAAAAGTAGATTTTCTTTCTTGTTTTGCTTAAGAAATTTATTATTTATTATTTACATTGCTTTTTACATTTTCCATTGATACACACTAATCCTTTTCCACATTTTTGTAAATATTGGCCAAGATAGTTTTCATCTTCATAGGTCATACACCGATTACCCAATTCTAAAGAATTCATAACATAATATTGAACTTTGTTCAAAGTGTTACAACTTACCCAAAAAATTATTACAAGTTGCACAACAATCACAGTTAACTACGACGTATTCCTGATTTTCTTTGCATTTCAAAGTATTACATTGTGTGTTTGCACATTTTTCTATTGACTCTGGTGAACAAGACATTCCTAATACAATAGTTTGCAAATAAAAAGAAGAAAGAAGCAAAATGATCTTATGCATATTTTCGGGATTAATATTTTTAAAACAGAACTTTATATGTGTTTTCTGTAAAAATAATTAGTAATATTTCTGGAATTTATAGTTATTAAGTGCATACCAAGTTATTTTTCATTCTCCGATTACATAAAATTTAAATAATAAGTTTATTTCAATAATTTTGAATTGATAACATAGATTTTAAAAAAATGATGCTTCGCGAATCAAACCAAGTTGGTCCCATGTACTTTGACGCACTGAATACGAATCCGGGCACCAAATTTATGCATCACGTCAAGATTTTTTTGATATGGATGATTTTGGTCAAACTTGAATAATGATGTCAAAGCACCTTAATTTTATGTTTTTTGGCTGGCTTTCAGGAGCGCTATCTCGTCGAGCTTTCTACCAAAATCGACGAAAAGCTAAGTGTGACAAAAAGATAACCCCGGTTTTGCAATATTTTCAACATTTTTTTTTTCATTGAAAATAGCAAAAAAATGAATTCTGGAGAGATTTTGTAGAAAACTCGACCTAATTAGCTTTTTAGGGCCCAGATTCGTGCTCAGCGTGCCAAAATACATGAAATTCAAGAGTTATAAAGTAAAAACTTGGATTCCACAATATTTTCAATGTCAAAGAACAAAGAATTAAGGTGTATTGACGTGATTATTCGTCTTTGACCAAAGTCATCCATTTCAAAGAAATCTCGGGGTGATATAGCAATTTGGAGTCAGGATTCATGTTCAGCACGTCAAAGTACATGGGAATAACTTGGTTTGGTTCCAGAGACATCACTTTTTTGTAATCTTGTTTAATTTTTAGTTGCACAATCTGGTTTGCATCAGGATCCATGATTTAAAGAAGTAAAGAAAATTTTACTTTTATTTACCTTATAAAAAGAAGTGAAAGTCATAACGGAAGATTGAGGTCTTTGAACTAGAAATTTGACAAAGCCGGATCTTCAAAATGTTGATAACTTAACTGTATAAAATTAGGACCATAAAAAACATTAGATTCCTTCATTTTTCTCTATTTATGTTATATATAACACTGCAAAAAGATTATAAACCTCTTTATACAAACCACTAATAATTATAATCGATATATTTCGTTTTGCTAAGGACATATCCTTTCCCACATTCTTTTACTATACAGTTTTAATTGTTATAAGTTAGTGCTTTTATTTGATTTTCTCTTTGTTAAACATCCAACATAAACTTTTAGTTTTTATTTATTTCTCCTTCTGCTTTCAATTTTTAAAGGGCTGCCACAAAGTCCATATTTACATTCAACTTCTCCAATGCAACGATTAAACTCTGGATCATCAGAATCACAAGTGCCACCCAATGCTAGAAAAAGATGGTAATTATTATTTGGTGCCTCTAAAAAGACATCATTAGTTATTTTTAAAAAGTCCTTAAGTATATTTTTCTCATTTTTACTTCACTTACACTACTGTGTAGCGAAGTATTGTAATCACGAAAAAATCGACCTCGAGATTTTGATGTCAAATTAACTTCTAAGGTCCACAAAACACGTTTCTGAAGTTTTCCTAATCATGTCAGTATGCATGTGTGTATGTGTGGATGTACAGTGTGTGTATGTGTCCATTTTTTGGACGTTATAGCGATTAAACGGCTGAGATGATCAAATTACCTACCATAAGACTTAGATCTGTATACATTTTGAGCGAAATCACACTTCACTTTTTTTACGGAAAGTATAGTGGGAGACAACTCCTGATTCTTTTTTAATAAAATTGTAACTAACTACAATGCATAGAAGAATTATCGATCACAGCTAAATAGTTTTGATTTAAAACAGATAAAGGTGTCATTAAATAACATCGTTATTAAGATTAGCGCTAATGGTTTAATCGTAAAAGCATTTTATTGTAAAATTTTAAATATTTTAGCACCTTATCAATTCAATATGTTGTTAAGGCGTTGCAGATATAATTGATTGAAATACATTTAAAAAATTCGCAGGCGTTCATATAAAAAAGCCAGCGATGTATAAATCGGAGTAAATTAAAGCAATTTATTATTGTAATTAAACTGCTTGAAAGGAGCAGTTCCCATACTGGAAATTTTGCACTTGCTTTAAATAGCATAATAATTATTTATTCTATGCCAACATCGGCATCTTCCTCAAATGCATCTTCCATAATATAACCAGATTAACATTCATGTGGGTTTGTGTCTCGCTGTATTAATTAATAACCGCACGTGAAAATTACTTTCATCTTAACAAAGGGAAGCTTATATTCATATTTATCAGATAATTTCTGGTTCTAAGACATTATCAAACAAATACAAATATCTGTAACAAAAAAACCTTTAATAGAATATGCGAAAAATATTTAAATAATTAAATCAAATTAAATTATTCATTCTAATATTCCAAAGGTCTTCAAATATATCATCCCGTGACATTTTTATGCCAAAATATTATTAAAATTGTTATTTGGGACATAATAACAGTATGTAAAACACAATAACAAAATGTACAGATGATTTATGTTTTCGGCTTAAATGTCATTGAAAATCGTGAAATAGAGTTTTTTTCCAAATCCGTGATTAGTGTTCAGAGTGTCAAAATACATGGAATTCGAAAGTTAAAAAATCTTAAATTATATAAAAATTAACATTCTATGTACCATTCAATATTTTACAAATAAAAATTTGTGTCAATTAGCCATTTGTTACTTACGAATTATAGAAACACATGTTGGACAACAATCGCATCCATTTCTTCTCAATTCTTTTAAATCCCCGTCGCAAATAGGTACATCGCATTTCTCTTTTTTACATATATCATACAAATTCGATGGACATATCAATGCTTCGTTTATACCCAATGTCAAAGTTAGAAAGAGAAAATAAAATACCTTCGCCATTTTAACCTAAAATATGAATTTTTAATTATATTAATGTAAAACTTCACATGCATTTCATAACTTGATTTTCACTTTTATGTGTTGTTTAAAATAAATCTTAAATCCATTATTATACAAATCCTGGCTTTAACATGCGGGAAAGCATATAACAATGCACAGTATGTATTGTGTGGGATAAGCATTTAGGTGTGGGAGAGAAGTTTACTTTGTTAATACTTCGAATAAATTTGGAATGTGATAATAGACGATGTTAAGGATAAATTTAATAAAACAATAATTAAAATTGATTATAAATATCTTTTATTTATATAAAGTTTAAGTGGTAATGACATTTCTAATTTGTAAATTGTTATACAGTACAGGATATTTAAATTATATAAAAAATATATAACTGGTATTGTTGTTACATGCGAATTTATTTTATCCCCAAATTTGCTTCATTTTATGGAAATTTTTATAAACATTTTAATATAAAAGTTTCTAGTGGTGTGATATTATCGGGTCCACCAAGAATTGGAAATTCATTAGCAGGTGCGTTAGTCAATGAGTAGTAGGAAAGGGAAAAGTTGCTTTCTTTCAACAGAAAGGAGCAGATGTTATATGTAAATGGGTTGGAGAATCTTTAAACGGCTAAAACACCTGCACCTTCCGTAATATTTTCCCGTAAGCTTTCGATAGTTTCAACTTTCGGCGTAGACGATTTATCAATGTCACCATCTTTGTTTGTGGATTAGATCTCTTTTGACCTCTTTACTTCTATATCCTTTGCTTATTAGCAATTTTGTTCCGTCGTTTTTATCAATAATATCCATTATTTCTTCAACTATGCTAACAATTTCAACATCAAGTATAGAATCCAAACTTCTAATAGGCCGCTCGCTCATCTGTCACGACTGACATTACAGCCTAAATATGATCAGATTTCTCCTTCGTAGCTTTTCTCTGTTTCTTCTCTTGCTATTCATGCGGCTTTATTTCACTCGTGATTTCTTTTATAATAGCACCGGACGTTATTTTACCGAACTAAAGGTCGCTTATTCAATTTCTAAATTTTGGCTTGTTTCCAAAATGGAAATGTACATGATTATTGATATGTGTTACCATGGATAACTGAAACTACAGAACATTGTTTTACAAAAGCTACTAGATTTATAAAGAAGCGCAATTGCTTTGTCGCTAATATTTGAATTTACGTACACGCAATGTTGCCAGGCGTACCATAATTTTGGAACTACGTACTGGTGGATACGTATAAAAATTTTCTGTACCGTAATCAAAATCTATGTTATATGAAATGTATATAAGGCATTTTTGACTTAAAATTGACCAATGAATATGTTTCTAAGCTAATAGCCATCGAGTCACGGTACATCCTGTATGTTCCGATTCACTGTGTACTATATATCTCTATGGCCAAATCCGAGGACCCCTTCGCACAAGCAGTTGTACGGAACATGAGGGTAACAGCGATAGCAGAGAGGTCTCTCAACTCCGTTTCCCTATGTTCGACTAGCTGATATCCTGTGCTAAAATTCCTATTTTGATTATGTTAGTAATTTAGTCGAGTGGCAAATAACTTAGGAACTAAATATCTACGAGCTGACCAAAGAGCATTCGCATTCGAGATGTGTACGCACTGTTTAAATTTCTATTAATAAAAAAGTCCATAATATGAACTTTCTTATTACTAGAAAATTTAAACGGTGCAAATTTATTGTTTAGATATTTGAGCTACGTTTAATAAGAATATTGCCAAATAAAAATTTTGAGTTGTTACCCTATAATGGCTATTAAATAATATTGAGGCTGTAAAGATAGATGTATGTATAATATATTATTGTTAATTAATTAATGAAACGCAAATATTCATTTTGCAGTCACATACCTTTTGTACGTTAGCTATCTTGGTGTCGAAATACAATTAAATGTATATATGTAAGCGTATTTATAGGAAAAGGAATAGATAAGATTAACATAAAAGTAAAGTGGAATTTTCGTATACAATCTGTTTTAGTTAGTATAATAAAAAGTTTTTTTTAACTTTTCTATAATGTTTTTACTTATACATTGGAAGATAAAAAAAATGAATTGAAGAAATGTGAAATACTTGAAATTGAGATATTTAAATATAAAAAATTTCCAAAAATTGAAGCTATTTACTAGAAAAACATTTTCCAAATATTTTGGAATTACATAATAGAAATCGTAGGAGAAATTTTCTATATATTAATAGCATGAAAAAAGAAGGAATATAAACAAAAATATTCTTTATTCAATTGGGTTATCGGGAAATGGAATAAATTCTTCTACACATATGTTGTTAATACATTTCAGTGGCGGCATACATTTTCTTACGTAATGTGGTTGAGGACGAATACAAGGTGAATTCAATGCTGAAATTAAACAAATATTTAATGATCTTAACATTTTTAGTTTTAATTAATTGCTAAAAATGATTATTGTAATTTTATCCGTTACTAGAAATCGTGCAAACGCACATATTAACCATAGTAGAATCAAATTCATTGGAATTAGAAACAATTTTGAACAAAAAACATGCCGATATTCAGGTGTGTGATAAAATATTTTTTATAAACGAACAGAGAAAATATTTAAATGTAAAAAAATATTGTTGTAACAAATTTAAGCATCATATTTTATTTATACTTACGAAGATAATCTTGGCAAGTTCTACAACAATCACAATTTACACGAACATATTCTTGCGTACTTGTACATGTCAAATTTTGACATACTTCCTTTTTGCAATTTTCAACGAATTTCGGTGTACAAGTCAACGCTGTTATATGGGAAATTAAAATAAAAAATGTAATTACACTTAAGATTTTTGACATTTCTATAACTGTTATGAAATATTTTCTTATTATATTTTTCAACCTTGGTTTTGATACTACTAAAACTAGTTGTTACTAACTCATCAATTTATACTTAATTCGTTAACTCATATAAAATGGGAAATCCGCAAATACGTATTCTGATTCCGTTCTACCGTCATACTAGACGATAAACATTATGGTTTTTAAATTGCGCGTTTACAAGTTGCATTTTAATTGTTTTGATATCAGAATTTATAAATATCTTTTAAGGTTCATTTTAAATGTTCCTGTACAAAAGTATAACTAAAATTATTGCTTTGTTTATCGCACGAACTCTATATTTAATTTATGAATATTCACGTATACATACAGGTTGATTTTTTTATCGCGACCATTAAAAAATGTTGAACTACAATTAAAATAAAAATTTGAAAAAATTCACTGATATATAGTCAATTAAGACGAATTGAACTAAATATTTTCAAAACTACATCACTTCCGGTAATACCGGAAGTTGACAATACTATGCGTATGTGATATCACATTGCAGTAGCGGTTTTAGCCTATGACTGTTTCGCATCTTTCAGACATGTCGTTACAAGTTTAATTAAATCGCATTCATATGATATCGATACAACATTTTGCAACTCTCTGAAGCCCGATTTTATAAACAATAAGTTCAAGTGCTATTTGATAATATACTTTAAACATATTGCACCATCTTCCATTATAACCGTTCGTTAATTGGGGGTTTTTAGATATTAATTTCAATCGGTAATTAAGAATTTAAAAAATATACCATTAATTCGTTGATTTCTGGAAAGATTGAACTATAAATAACGATGTATCCTTCGTAAATATTCATCTTTGGATCGCTACTTGTGAAAATGAGAATCTTTCTTGTAACACAAGATGATATGGAGATATGTCCGGATATATCTACTACAATTTACAACAATTTTCCAATCCACAATTCATCGCTGAACAAAACAGAACTAAAATCACTTATGAAATAGAGATAAGATTAATTTTTATGCAGAACAGTACCTTAAGTGCGATTTCCACCATAATTTATCATAAATTAAATGTCTGTCTCATTTGACAGAACATCAATCTAACTGAATCTGACACTGACAATTGCGTTAAATATATTTAATACCAACACTGAAACGTAAAAGGTCGTGTGCTATAATGAGGCTGTTATGAAACCCGTTTGGATTTCAACTTTTTGGAATTGAATATGTACAAAAAAATTTCCTTGAAATAGAAAAATTTTTCTTGGTGGTTGAAATAATAAATACTTCAGAATAATTTCTAAAACTGTTAATTATGGACAGGATTTCTTAAAAGATTATGCAAAGTCAAACAATTTTATTTATAATCTGATATAAATGAAATTACTTTTTATTTCCTTGTTATTGGAAAAGGATATTTTTCTGGCTTGGCTGGAACTGTTTGATTTGAACATCGGTTATTTATACATAACAAAGGCGGTTTACATTTTGGGACATAATGCGGTTGAGGTGGCATGCAAGTAGCATTCAATGCTTAAATAAAATAAATAAAAATTTAGTATGATGTCCTTTGGAATTAAAAAAATGAATAGTAAATGAATTTTAAGAAACTACTTACGAAGTAAATCTTGGCAACTCCTACAACAGTCACAATTTTTGCGAATGTATTCTTGATTAGAAGTACAATTTAATTCTTTACACTGTTCTAATTTGCATTTCTCCACCCAATCTTGTGTACATGTTAATGCAGTTATTGTGAAGATATAAGTGAAAAATACAATAAAAATTGAAATTTTAAGCATTTTCGAAGAGTATAAAATATTATTGTTTACGTCTTCACTAAAAAATTTTATGACTAAGCTCATGAAATTGTATTTATCTATTGAATGTAAAATTCGTTATATAGCGCAGTTGATAATTTTGTTATTCATAAAGAATTCCATTTACATTTTTAAAGCTTATATTTTAATTGCACGCGTAGAACGCCATTCCAAACATATTTAGACTATTTTTATGAAAGCGAAAGTGACTATAAGTTTGTTATTCGATATATACGTATATATAATTAATTCTGTACCATTACTAGATGCATATGGTTTTTCTATTTTTATAGAAATTTGTTTTCTTAATATTTAGTACTAGCTGGTTATGCATTATAATAAAAGAAAAACTTGGATGATGTCATCAAAATATTGGGCTTAAAGAAGCTCGTAGCTTGGCCTTTTGAGTTGTGAAGAAATTAATATAAAGGAAAGAAATTAAAAATAGATTACATTAGATTATTTATTGGCGAATGTATAATTCTTTTTTTTATTATTAATAATCTATACACGAAAGAGACATAAAATTAACAATAGAAGATATTTCTTATTATTTGCTTTCTACTGGATATGGATAATTTTCTGAAATGACTACAATGGTTGGATCTACGCATCTGTAATTTACGCATTGTAAAGGTGGCTTACATTTCTTCTCATAATGTGGTTGAGGCGGGTAGCAAATATCACCATCAACTAAAAGAATATCAGTGAAAACATATATTTTATTTTAAAAAATATAAAAAATTACAATCAAATAAATTAAAGCAAAATACTTACGAAGTAAATCTTGACAAGACTTGCAACAGTCACAATTTATACGAATGTATTCTTGATTAGAACTACATGTTAATTCTTTACAATTTTCTAATTTACATTTTTCAATCCAATCTTCTATGCAAGATAGTGTTGTTACACTGCAGATGCAAACAAAGAATGCAATAAAAATAAAAATTTTAGACATTACGTTATAATTTTTCCACATTCGCTACAAATTTAATGTTTTACCTCATGAAATTGTGTTTAACAATTGAAAAGAGTAAAATTTCTTTAATACCATCAGCGGAAATTTTGTTATTCATAATGGATTCCTATTTACATTTTTGAAATTAATATTTTAATTGTACTGTTATCTGAATTTAGAATATTATTTTTAAAATATAGTCTTTTATGAAAATTAAATAAAAAATTGTTATAACTTTGGCATAAACAATTAAATATTTAATTATTTTATTTTTAAAATATTTCATAACGAAAACTCTCAAACATTAAAATACATAAAGTATGTATAAACTGGGAATTCTACTAGCTAAATAGCCTTAAATGTACAAACCCACATGTAACACGCCACGCTATGTCAAAAATTTTGTCAAAAAGTAGCGAATTAGAGTCTCATATACGTATATCATTAGTTAATTGGTTCTGCTCAAAAGAAGTTATTAAAATCAGAACTTTAGAAAGAGATGTTTATCAATAATATACATTGGACTTTTACAAGCGATGTATGGATAACTATTAGAACAATTTTATTCAATTACAATTGATGTTTTTCATATTCACTTATATTTTTTATAATCTTATAAAATTAAAATAAAGAAAGAAACAAAAACATCTTTATTTGCTTGTTTCAATAATCGAGTGTTTTTTTAAACATCTGTAGTAGGCGGATTTGAGCATGTTTTGTTAAGACATTTCAAAGGTGGAATACATTTTTGCACATAAAGGAATTGAGGTGGAAGGCATGGAGCACCGAACGCTGAAACAAACCCAATGAAATTATTTAATTTATTTTTTTAATCATATTTATTTTACGAAAATTACTTACGAAGTAAGTCTTGACAAGTTTTGCAACATTCACAATTTTTACGAACATATTCTTGTGTAGAATTACATGTTAATTCTTTACATTTACTCGGGTCACATTTCAGAATCCAATCTGCTGGGCAAGGCATAATTGTAGCTACAAAGCAAAAAAGAGCAAAAAGAAATACTAAACTAAAAATTTTAGTCATTTTTTTACTGGAAGTTATTATTTGACTGTGTTAATATTACTGATTTAATTTATTTGTATTTATAAATTTATATTTAAACCAGTAATTGGAAAAAAAACAAGAAATTCCTCAAATACCAATGCCGATCCTATTATTCATAATACATTTCTGTTTGCAATTTTCTAGTTGTATTTCAAAAGCGTCATTGTTTTTATTTATGCAAATGAATTAATAAATTGTTAATTATGTACTACTTACATAAATTTGACGTGTTATACTCTTAGTCCGCCTAGCATGTTCCAGACGTGTTCAATGATGATGTTCATGATGTTGCAGAACATTCCTTATACCTATTTGCCTTTAAAGGGCTGCCGCCAAAACTGTACACCTACATATGTGCCCTTATATTATAACTAAAAGACAGTAGATCTAAAATTAAATTGTTTGTTTTGCTCTTTTAGACAATAATACTATCTTTCTCTATCCTCTATTTAATTTGCACGAAAGCTGCTCTTAACCGTGAATAAAACATTACCCCACCGATCATCATTCAAACATTGGGATTCCCGAGCAAACTCTTATAGCGCTACTCAATAACGTTTCTTGATTTATGTAGCTCTTTTGACATATACACCTTCAAACCAACCTCTTTGAGCCATCCTTTAACTGTAGGCTCATTTATTCTGGTATTATGACCTTCTTCAAATTCGTTTCTGAAGTACCTATTATAAAATAATTAGCAACATACTTAGGCTTCTTTAACCTTCATAGGGTTGAAAATAAAAGGAAAGCTAGAGAGCTAGAGCTAAATTATATTATTTATATTAGGTAACGAATGATTTGGGGAATTGAAAGATATGGCATAAAATCGAAAGATATTAAAAGTTGCAACGAATTAACTAATCTAATGGTGAGCAATGACCAAAGTATTTCAAAGTCAACATGAGTTTATCACTGCAATATGTATTAAAAATGAAAATAATTCTTCAGTATAACGGTATATTTTAATATCTGAATTCATTTATAAATACAATACATCACCACTATCAGTAAAATCAGGATAGTCACATATTCCATTAATACATCCGAGAGGAAATTTGCAAAGATTTCTTGGGGTCCATACACCATTAACACCTAACCCACACGTCTCTCCATAATCTAAAAGACATACAATACATACAACAAAATTAATTTAATTACACTTACCAATCATTTTCTGGCATGTGGGACAGCAATCGCAATTCACTGTAACCAATTTGTATCCATTTTCGCAAATAGGTTCTACACAATGATTTACACAAGTAGGATCCAGGATCTTTTCATTCACACACCGTAAGGTTTGTGCAATGCAAATGAAGGATATAAAAAAAGCCAAACAAGTAAATTTATTCATGTTTCTTTCCTAGAATGATATTGAAAGAATTAAAAGTGTACGTATACGAAAAAAATAATATATATAAATTACAATATTTTTTCTTACTTATCGTTATTTTGTTTGAAACGGTCTTGCTTGGAGTTCATTAAAAAAAATTGCAAAACATTTTAAGCATAATCTACATATTTATGTAAATTATTTCAATAATTATAACCTTTATTTAGTATATTGTCATAAAAAATAATGACAAAGAAGTAATTTTCCGAACGATAGTAAAAAATAGCAAATATCGTGCGAGTGTTAATTGATACACGAAAGCTTTAGCGAAGCACAGCCCGAATGAATATAAAGCAGAAATACTGATATATATTTGCATTTTTTCTCAAGATAGGAAAATTATTTTTTGGGCGACCAAAATTGTTTTGATATTTCAAAATTGTCATTTTTCTGAAGCAGCAAATGCCACGTTAAACGGCAAGGTTTGTTGCTATGTACAACGTTATATTTAAGTAAAATATTAAGATCTTTGCCATAAGCGCTTACAAAAAGCAATTTTACGAAAAATGGAAATTTCAGTTGAATGATTTCGTTTGATAATTTTTTACGATTTTAGAAAATATTTTGAAAAGCAATAAAATATTGAAAAATATGTACAAAATACATATTTAGTATTTTTAAAACAGCTCTCCAGCGCTAACAAAGTTGATGACTGCTGCACAACTAGTATATTTATACGCATTCTTTAAAATAGAAATGTTTCTATTTTCCTATTATCTAGCAGGTAGAAAGAGGATTTAAGAGGCCTAATTGAGGCTAGATAGCCTCAGCTATTCATTCTGCTGTTACTGAAATGCAGACATCGTATAAAATCCAAAGTAACATGAAATAAATATTGTTTCGTCTTCGATTTTGTGCGTAATAAGTAAAAACTCGAAGGGCAGCTTTTATAAAAGCTATCAGACGAAATAGTATCCTATGATCCACGCTTTATTCAAGTTATTTACTTTATTGGTTCCAATTTTTTTTATCGAGTATTCAAGAAAACTATTAACTTTTTATTGTTTATTTATTTATTTGAATAAGAAATTATCTCATCTCATATATAGTATTAACTCTTAGTGACAGTAGGTAAATCGCAATGTCCTCCAATACATTGTAGGGGAGGTGCACACAAATCTCCTCGAGGCCAGTTACCATTAACAACTGCACCACATACTTCACCATCATCTAAAAATACAGCTTTAAAACATTCATAATCACTAAAAAAAAAATCACTTACAAAGAATTTTTTGGCATGTAGCGCAGCAATCACAATTTACTTGCATGAGTGTGTAACCTTTCGCACATTTATATTTTGGACAACGTTGCAAGCATGTAGGGTCTCTTATATCTTCAGGCACACATCGTAAAGTAAACACAACGGAAATGAAGGAAAATAAAATTGCGAATAAAATAAGTTTAACCATATTTTAATAAAGTAAAAACACGACTCTGAATGTTCCAACTAGGTAGTATTAGATAATTTACTTCCAACTCAGTTAAATAAACAGTACAATACATTTAAAACATAATTTACATATTTTTGTAAACAATTATAATAATATTTTAAAAATTTATAAATAAAAATGAAGGTAATTTATATGCAAAATGTACTGCGTCAAAACCTTTTGTTTTGTAAGAATTTTTTACCATAATTTATACTAAAAAATATGGTTACCTTCTTAATCTATATTTCTAAATGAGGTTAAAAAATAACTTGATATAATAACAAGTATTTTCTGCAACATTTTAATATTGATATAAAATTCATTAGAAATGGGGAATTTTTGGCATACTGGTTGTATAGGAAGGGCTTGGACAAGTAGTTATCTAGTCACGAATAACCTTTGGAGTCCATAGAACATCAAGTAAAAAACATTTAGTTATTTAGTCATACTCATTCATATAGAAGTAAGAAGCCCCTTGATTAAGTCCTGCTTTCGGAATTCCTCATTCAGCCGGCGCTATTTCCGAACAAGTTTTTTCCCGAGAGCTGGAACTTCGCATTATTAGGCAGTGATCATTGCGATTTCTTCTGAATTACCATAAAGTCTGCATATTAAATTTCTTTAAATAATACACATAGTATGGACTTTCTGAAGCCGTAGTAATCTGTGTGAAATCTCTATATATGTTTAACAATATATACTGCAACTTTACAAAGGGTTTAGAATTAGTTTACTGAGCCTCATCGCTGTCAACTGGTAGTAGTCACAGTGCTTGTGATTCAAACACTACTTTCCTACCCCTTTCACTAAGTACTGAGGAGTAATATATTCCTATCGCAGGTACCGGACCGAAGATTTTCCTTAATGATTGGCATACTGGTTCTTATGCAGTGAGTTGTTTACCATAGCAGATTCCCCAATAAGCCTCTCAGTCAATCTTTCTAACCAAATTTCCAGTTTTTTGGTACAAGCCAAATGGCAATACTGGTTCTATATAGCTTAGGAAGAACCCCGTCTCAATACACCGGGTAAATTCCATCTGATTCTGGAGATTCATATAATTTGAATGAGATTATCGCCCATTTGGCCCTATCTATTGTAACTACCTTTTTGGCCAACATTCGGTCGTCTTTGCTAGTATTAACAAAGCGAGGATGAGCACTGACTGTCTCCTAGCCAATAAGGTTAGCCTTACTAGATAATTCTATCTTGATTAGAATTTCCCCAGTTTTCTCTGCCGATTTTGTATATTTACACGATGCAGGTATAAGGCTATAAATCTCAAAATAACACTTCAGTAATAGTTTTAATGGATTATTTTTAAGATTGATGGTATTTTACTATACATAACTAAATTGGTAAAATCAATACCGAATTTAGGTTCACCCAAAAAAAAAAAAAAAAACATAAAAGTTTAAATGTCTTATGTAAATGCAATTTTTTTTGTGTGGCTCTATAGAAACATATTTTTGTTTGTTCTGGACATCATGCATTCTTATGTTTATTTTTTAATTTTGGTGCTAAAATCGAATAGATGTTGTTTTTTACCAAATTGGCCCTTACAAGATTGTAAATCTCGAAAACAATATTAAAACTCTTGCGGTTAGTATTATTAGTTTGAGATTTACAGTCTTATATGAGCCACAACAAAAAAAAAGAATGTGCGGTTGTGTAATTCATAGCTATAAAAGAATATTTTAAAACAAAGTGAAAGATTTGCTTAAAATCATGTTATCAAATATATAATTTCTTTACTAGAAATGTGTTATGTTAAATATAATATGTATTTGGTGAGTAAATATTATATTTCTTGCAAGTTAATTATAAGTAATTATTTTGCTTTGTTTTAATAATTTCTTTCATAACAATAAATATGGCTTAGTTATGAAAATTCAAAACGCTAACAATCTAGGCTTTAATTTGTCCAAAGCCACTTCAATATTGAATTGATAGAAAGTATGCAATTGAGAAAAAATATTGCAATATGTTGCATGTAAACATATTCTTAAATAAATTCTTCTTTTTTGTTTTAGGTAAGTTGCCCTTTCATATGAACTAAGCAAAAAATTTTGGATATGGGAACGTCATGTCAGTAAGTAAACCTAAGACCCGCTTTTTAACATTTGTATTATTTGTACACGTTACAAATTATTTATAAGTAATCGTATCTTTTAACATTTTAATTTATAACATTTAAAACGAATTGATTAGATTTTGTAAAACTTTATAGGTTTACGATTTGTTTAGGTTTTAATCTAACAGCGAATGGCTATGTTTGATTTTGGTTGAGTTTGGTGTCATCTATATTTACCTTTTTGGACGAGGAGAACTTGCTAGGTTTCCTTATTCAATTTTTTCTTTAAACAAAACAGCCAATAAGAAAAGAATTCTTGAGTTGGAAAGTATGTGGGTCATTCCACGTGAAATCTGCTCCACCATCTTTGATTTACATCTAAAACCAAGTGAAAAGATGCTCATTTGGCTCTTTCCAATGCAGTTATTGTTCTATAAATTTTTATATGATGTTATATGATCTTTGATTAAAAACGAAGATGATTATGTTACGAAAGTGCAAAATTTATTTTTCATATTATTCATCGAATAAAATATTTTATTTAAGAGTAGATATGTAAGCAATTCAACAATGTTAACATGACATATTGCAATCAGCAATTTTCAAAATAAATAACATTAGGTTAAATTAGATTTACAGCAATATTAACTAGGCAACAGCATGAGAATGACCACATATGCCGTCAATACAGTTTAATCCATTAGCACACAAATTTTGATGAATCCATCCCAGTCCAGAATGGACTACACAATCATCTCCTAAATCTAAAATTAAACATTTTATTATTTCCCAACAAAAATTTATCAAACAAAATACTTACGAAGAACTTTTTGGCATGTATCACAGCAATCGCAATTGAGACGCACCAATTTTTCGTTACAACCACATTTTTCTATTTTCGGACACTCTTTTTTACATCTTTCTTCTTCAGGAATACAATCTAAAGCTGATGTTAGACATATCACTGCTAGGAAAACAGCTGCACCAAACATTTTTGCCATGATATACTAGTCTTAGAAAACTGTTCATTAAATTTAAAAAAAAATTGAAAAAATAATTTCCTGAAATATCCCTATTTACATTTTGTAAATGATAAGCATATCTAAAGTTCGATTAGTATATTTAAATGAAAAACAAAAAATTACGTCACCAGACTACCTTAATCGCATATTGGAAGCAAAATACAAGTAGGGTATGACGCAGACACTTTCATACTAAATTTGTTTTGTACTTTTAGATTGAAAATTTGCCAGAAATAAAAAATATTCATATTTTTGTTTCAATATTTCTAATATAGGAAAAGTTTAAAAATCAATTTTGAACAGAAATTTGGATGATTGCTTCGTACATTAATTTATACGAAATAATATTATATATTTATTTTTTAGAAAATTTGATTTACGATTAAAGGTGATCATTTTGAAATTGCCGCTGTTTTTTTTTATCAATGTGAGAGGTTCTGTTCTTTTTTATATAAGTTTTGGGGCTATTACCGTTATGGGTGTTCCTAGTAACCCTGGGAAAATTCCCTCGCTATTATCAGTAAATTAAAATATATTACCATTACCCAACCCGAGATTGTTTTATTCTGACTCTGCTTGCTTTTACCTAAAGTATGAAATCACCTTAAATGAGTATTTTATCAACTAATTAGTTATAAGTAAGGTATGTATGAGAGAAACAATATTCGTCTATATAGAGCAGATATGGAGGCATGTTCATTTGTTCCTCATTGATGGAAAAATATGATGGTCGTGTCGACAGTAAATGAGGCAATTTAACATTAACCCGATGCCTCAGATTGCCTCATGTGCTACCGTGACCCGAGCAATTGAGTGTCGGTCAAAATGATTCACCACCGAACATGACTTGGGCACGTATTTTAGTTCTGCTTCGGTTATTTTTAATAGAATACCAATACTTATATTTTATGTTCAGTACAGGGGCAGCAAATTTAGTTCAGAAGTGAACTTGTGAAATGTACTTTGTTAATTTTTTTAATTGGTACTGCTGAAAAAGCAAAACAGTTTCGAAACGAGTACATGGATCGGTACCGAAGCGGGCCTTATGCAGAAATCAAAAATAATCGCTTTAGAATAGGCTGAAGCAAGCTTATATCTACTTCTAAGGGCGAAATTAAAAGACTGGTGTATTTGCCAAGTACGCCAATATTTGTGCACTTGGCAATTATTCCTGACATGACCAACATTTGTTCAAGTAACCCGCTTACACGATGTAGCAAGTAGCTTTAGAGGCATAGACAAGTCGAGTCAAACCAACATAGACTCAATGTAATTCATTGCGTTTATCAGTCAATCAAAATAAGGGAACACTGAACATTCCACTGTGACGTCCATACTAAAGGCTTTTATACATAATAAGCAAAAGTAAAACAAATTTGTTTCGATCTGAGGCATTTGATGAGCAAATAAGAAGTTCGTAGAATCAAAAAAGTTTTAGTGACTCATTTATTATAAGAGAAAGCAAATGTGGTTTAAACATGTTTAGTTATTTAAGGTGTTACAATTTCTGGATGATTACATCTTCCTTCAAAACAAATTAACCCATCTGCACACAAATTTCCATGTATCCATCCAATTTCCGGATGCACCATACATTCATCTCCCAAGTCTGTAAACGAAAACTTTTTTATTTTCTGCCAAAAATTCTTAACACCAAATGCTTACGAAGAATTTTTTGGCATGTATCACAGCAATCACAATTCAAACGGACTAGCCTTTCATTACAACCACATTTTTCTATTTTTGGACATTCCGTCTTGCATCTATCTTCCTCACGAACACATTTTAGACTTGATGCTATACAAATAATAGATATAAAAACAGCTATTCCACAATTTTTTGTCATGATTAGCTAAAATGATAAAATAATAAATACTAAGGAGCACATTAAGCATCTAAAATTTTTTACGTAGTGCAAAACCGAATTCCGTTAACCAATATTTTATAAGCTCCCAATTTGACAATCATTGACATTCTTCTATAATTTTTACAATAATAAAAGTTCTTCAGTTTAAAATCTTTAATGCATTCCCATAACAAAAAAAAACAAACAAAATATATAAAAATAAATCTTGAAAATCTAAATTTGACCCTTTCGGTGAATTTAGAAGAAATTAACCCTTTGTTCGTGCTTATACCATAAAAGATACTTACAATTTGTAATTTTGTTGTTTACGAATATGGCGAAAATTGTCAAAAAGGAATTGAAAACGCAGCTATTTATATTTTGTTAGCGATAAGATTATTTAAGAATTGATTTGTAATTTTGAATGTAAAAACATCGAATTAGTAACTTGTTTTTGTTGAGTTAATTTCACAATTGATTATCAAGCAACATTGACAAAGTGTGGAAATAAATTAAAATTTATACGGAAGTAGTAGCAGAAAATGAAGGAGAAACGTAGATCTTAATAAACAAGAATATTTTTTAATAATAGATTAATTTATTTATTTCATACATTTTGAATATTCAAAGTAGCGGATGATCACACCGCCCTTCGATGCATTCTAACCCTTCTTCACATAAATTACCCATAATCCACCCAACGTTAGGCACAACCAGGCACTCATCTCCGTAATCTATAATTTTTAAAAATTGATTGTAATTTCTTTTTAACATTTTCAAAATTTACTTACGAAGTATATCTTGACATTTCGCGCAACAATCACAGTTTACTTTTACCATTCTTTGGTTAGCAAGACATTTATATAACGGACACTCTTTCTTGCATCTGCATTTCTCAGGCAGACATCTTAATGCCGAAGTAATGTAAATGAGAGCAAAAAAGATTGTAAAACAATATATCTTTGGCATGGTTTTCTGAAGAAAAAAAAATTAATCGAAAAAATTTGATCAAACGGTAACATTATTTATAAAATATTAAATGAAGGAAGGCAATGATCAAAATAAAATCCGATCTGGTGGCGCAGCACATTGGCATCCTTGCTTTCACGCATAATGTCCCAGTTTCGAACCTCGAGTCGGATCATGAGAAATTCATTAGACTTACCTGTTTAATGCTTCAACAACTAATCAAATCAAATACTTTTCGTTGCGCTTTTTATACGTTTGCACGAATATTTTTATTGCTGCTAAAATACTAATATCGCAAGACTTTTTCTTTATCAAAAATATATGCACAATTAAGAAATGTTGATTTGTACATGTTTGTTTTCTCGCGTGATTACAAACGAAATTGGTTAAAGTTGTAGAGATTGTTAGAACCGTGCAAATGTTCTTAATAATAATCACTTTAAGTGGAGATAAGTTAAGATTATTATTCTTTGAACGTATATTATATTCTAAAAAGTCCGCACGTACAGCACTGCTAAAAACGAAATTAGTTTGATAATACAATTGAAGCTTGTAGGTTGTATTTTGTGTTTATATAACGACCTTTACATTATCAAAAATTCCACCAAATTTATTTGGTCGAACTATTTGTGTTAGGGATGTAGTAGAATTTGCAGTTTAGTTAAATTTTCTAATATAGAGTCGTCCCTAATTGCATTAGTCAATTTAACGGAATCTGCAGAATGACTGGTTAATTTCAATTTACCACAAAATCTAATTTAGAGCTCTATATTATCAACAATTACAATTTATTCGCATTTAAATTAATTAAAAGCAGACATGAATTAGATAATTTTATTAGGTGATATTTCACGTACGAATAGAAAAAATATATAATTCAGTAGAACTAAAGTATAAACCATATATATTTATTATATTTTTATTAGTACTTTATTAAACTGAAGGATTGTATAATCAAATTAGAGATTTAATTAGGACAATCACAAATCCCATTTATGCATTCTAATCCAAATGCGCATATATTACCAGTGATCCACTTTCCATCAACAATATCGCATCTTTCCCCTTTAACTAAAATTAACATTATACTTTAATGATAAATATTTAAGTGTATATTTGTAACAGCTTACCAATTTCCTTGTGGCATGTTTCACAACAATCGCAATTTATTTTAACCAACTTTGAATTTGCTTTACATTTGTAAACTGGGCATGGCTTTTTGCATCTAGTTGCAGGATCCACACAATCTAAAGCTAACGTTGTGCAAATTAAAGCCAAGCAAAATGCAAAATATATCGTTTTCGACATTGTTATCTGTAAAAAAAATTATAATTCTGTAGGATAACAGAAAATAATAGTAATTTATATATTTTAGGTAAATGCGAAAGAAGAATATCTATAATTCTTCTATAAACATTTTGTATCTGACGGGACATTGTCATACATACCAAAGAAGCGTTTAAAGTTACTTTTTAGTTAATTTATTCGTTATATCTTGGATTTATGTTTTGGTTTATACATAATAAAAGCGTTTAAATATATTGAGCCCCTTACCTTTTTATTTAAGCATTTAATTTGTACTAGTTAGAGCCGAGAATTATTTGTATATCTGGTATTTAATGTTTATGCAAAATGCTGATAAAGCAATCACAGCCCATAGTTTGTAAAATGATAATAAAAATTTTAATAAATGTAATTTTATTGTTAATACGTGCTTACTAAATGTATTTTAATAAAAAATAACGAATTAATAAAAAGGTTGGTTCATGTAGCTATTTTTGGGTTAAAAGGACAATAGCACTATTTTTGAATATGGAAGAATTTAAGCGATATGCAGCGTAGATTTTATTGAAGATAATTTATTATAGAAAGAAACAACAACAAATTTTCAATTTATATATTTCTTATTCATGTTTAGATCCTGGTGCGATTATATTTTTCATTTTCTCGTTTAAAGATTCTTTCGACAAATTCCATCTACGCATGAAGCACTATCAATGCATCGATTGACAAAAAACCCTCTCCATGGTTTGCAAATTCCACCCAATGCTAAAAATTAAACTTTACTCCAAACCAAATTGAAAATAACTGGTCTTACGTATAACATCTTGGCAAGTTTCGCAACAGGCGCAATCAACTCTAACAAATTCTTGAGTCTCTTTGCATTTATATTTTGGACATTCTTGAAAACATATAGTTTCTGGATTCGTACATCTTAATGCTGTCGATAAAGCAATTAAAGAAACGAAAAGATAAAAACAAATAATTTTTGCCATATCTTTCTGCATATAAAAAAAAAGAATACATTTCATTATTATAATTGTTATTCTAGTGCTTTTGGAGTATCAGAAATCGTCCGAGAATAATACAATTATAGGTCTAGATCGGGAAAATGTTACCAAATTCATTAATAATTCAAAAGCACATTTTTAAAAATTCCCTCTCCTAATTTTAGATAACATTTCTTTAAAACTTTCATAATTGAAACATTCTTTCTCAGCATATTATGTGAATCCTGTTCTTTAGAATAAAATAGTTCTTTTCTTATTTATATTCAATAAGATGTGAAAATCTAATTACGGTTTCATTTTAACCTAACGTAAGTTAACGTAAGATAGTACAAATTGTAAGGATTGACAGTAAAAAATATTAAATACTTCATAAATTTTTAATAAGACTTTTCTCACAATTTAACTTATTGATGTTCATATGGTTTAGTTGGTATATATTCTACACAAATTCCATGTTTACATTCTAATCCATCATCACAATAATCGACATAAAAACCACGATATGGCTTACATTTTTCACCCAAAGCTAAAAATTTAAAATCATAAGAAATGTGTTAAGTTTCAATTATATCAGATCTTACGAATTATATCCCGGCATGTTGGACAGCAATCACAATCAACGGTTACCAGGCGTTGATTATTCTTACATTTATATTTAGGACATTCTTCAAAACATCTAGTTTCTAGATTTATACAACTTAGTGAATCTGTTAAGGAAATTAGAGCAATAAAGAAAATTATGTGAAAAATGTTCGCCATGACAGTGAATTTCTGTAAAAACAAAAATCAATCATATCAATAAATATATTTGCAATAATTTTTTATGTGATTCAAATGTTATAGAAATAGTTTTGTATGATTATTACAACAAAATGTAGTTACGAAATTTCTTGGAAATTTAAAACGATGACGGATATAATTTGTAAAAGATGCATTGAACAAAAGTAGTATTGTTACCAATGCATAAAATAAAAACAAAGAAATGAAAATTTTAATTAACTTTGGGATAGATCGGGAAGTAGAAAGAGTTGCGACCCTATAAAATATACCAAGAAGCAACATCTGATAATGGCGGGTATATGAAAGAAAGAATACAAAATTGATTATGAATTGAATGATAAATAATAATTTATTATAAAACTAATATGAATAAAGAAAGTTTTTAAGCATAAGCGTTTTTTTTTTAAATTTCGCGAATAATTTTTTTCTTACATTGTACATATCCGAATAACGTCATACATTCAATTTCCTGAAGAAATCTTGTTTTAAACTTCATCATTTTTATGTACCAGACTTCAATCACCACTAAAAGGAAATTGATCTTGATTTCTCTGAACTAGTATTTCATAACATATACTGACATTACCATCTATGCAGGATATTATATGCATAATTGCGTTTAAAGCACTTTTAACCCCGTCGTTGAGCGTACTTTAAACTTTTAATTATGCAATTGTATCGTAATGTTTTATTGCTATCCATAAAGTTAAACAGTTCTCAGAAAAAGAAAATTTTTTAGGTTATTATATATCAAAAAAAAAAAAAACTTTTGAAATAACTGGCGAGGAAAAGTTGTTATTAGCACTATATTCATAATTTTTACAAGAAAATCGAAAATACAATATATACTTTCCAGGAATAATTTTTTGTTGTTATGAAAAAATATATTTGTTAGGCTCCAGGAATCGAAAACGTGGTATGCAGGGCAATATCTAGCTCCTCCAATGTCTTTTAGTTTCACCCGAATTGTATCACTACAATTCGTACAGTTTTTTATAAAATTATTCTTTTGCATTTATATTTAAGTCAAAATTAATATTTACAAAAATTACTGTTTTATTAAAAATTAAAATGTTTTGCAACTTACCTTGATATGTTCACTGATTCAAATTTAATCTGATACAACTCTAAACACCTAGATTTTCATTATTTATTTATGTTGAAACCAGTATAAATTGGTCGCTGAAATTTCGATTACTAAATTGGTTGAAAACAATTAGTTAACTTGTTTTGCTGCGCATGAAGTGTTTATTATAATGTTTATTATAATTTGGAGTGGTGAACTCACAGAATCCCACAATACGGATTGGAATTTCTGAAGGTAATGCTTAATAATTTCGTGATGAGTTATACACAAAGCGATTTACTACTTTATTATTAATACGAAATCGGTTATGACCCAAGGTCAAATCATACAAATATAATAGCCGCTAATAAAAATATAAAGAGGTACCTAAATGAATTATGTAATTTAAAAAAATCAAATTATAAAAAAAACATATTTTTTAAATTATTAAAATAGGCTAGTTAAATTGATCAAAAATATGATGATTAATTTTAAAAACAAACTTAATTAATTCAAGTTACGTTTTACAATAATAAAATAAAAAATTAAGTACAAATAAAAAATAAATAATAAAAAATATTTTGGTATATTAAACAAGGTTGCACAGATTTTTTAATACTCTCAAATAAAAAGTTTTACTTCAAAAAAGTTTCTTTTTTCAATTTTTAACCTGCCAAATTTTTTATTTTTTCGGTTCTGCTTCCTTGCATTTTTAATAAATTAATAAATTCAAATAACCAAATTATCAAAATATCAATATTATCAAAATCAAAAGAGTTGATATAGAAATTAAAGTTCTAATTTACTGCTTCCTCTTAATTCTTTCAAAATAGAATGTTAGTTTTACGAACCTATATGTGTTCTGTAAATTTCATTATTTAAAAAATATTTTCTTTGTGGTTAATTGTTAATTAACCGAGGTGCAAGTTTACAAGGAAATCAAACTAATTCTATAAAGAACTAATCAATCTCTTTTTTTTTGCCGTTGCTCTTTTCAAAGCTTATGAGCAACGAAATTATGCGTAATTGGCAATTAGTAATCAGCTAAATCACCCCATCAATTTTCTTCCATGTAAACAAGAAAGCCCCTTCATATGAACTCCATTGTATTAAATGAAAGTGCGATCAATTATGAAAGAACAAAACAACCCATTTTTTTAACATTATTAAAAGTGGAGCGTTATGAAATCAGGTCATTCATTATTATTAATAATAAATGAAAAAGTGGAACTTTATTAATTAATTATGAAAGAAATAACTTAATATTTTACAATATTCATGAGACTATTGATGATTTTGAAGTAATACTTAACAACGCTTTAAGATCTCTCATAAATATTCAAAGTTTGTAAACTGAAGAATGTATTTAACCAATTTTCTACTACGTATATATAATCCTTTAAGGAGCTTTAAGACACTTCAAGTGCATTTAATAAATAAATAAAAAATTGAACGATTTTATCTTAAGAAATAATTTATTAAAAGTAATTTTAGAATTGTTAATTCATTTATATGATTTGTAGGCATACGTTAAAAAGTTTTTGCTTATCATTTTTATCGTGCGTGATGTAATATCAATAAAAAATAATATGCTTTGCCACCCTATTGAATGGAAAATCCATAATCAATATTTGCAGATAGATTGTTAGATATATCGCAATATACTGGTGGCGAATACTCATTACTTTTCCATAACGTTGTGAAATATAAAGAAATTGAAATCGACATCGAGTTTTTATTTTTTAAATTTTTTTCTTTAAAATAAAGCTCTAAAGTTTGTATTGGAATACTTCATGTAGCAACATAAAACAGCGATTTGATTGCTCTTTAATTTTCATTCTTCTTATATTATGATTATGTCATTATGCAGTAAATGGAAGTTGCTGAATGAAATCAACAATGATACCAAACTACCGTAACGAGTCATGATAGGTATACGGATACGAAGTCGAAACTTTCGGCCTGAGCACATGAATCAGTACTGAGGCACGTTGCATACACATTCGTGCGTAGAGTTAAAAATTTGTCTTTTGACTGAGACGAGAAATAAAAATAAAATTTCAATAATTTCTTCCTAAATTTCCACACACGTCTTTTGATCTTACGAGTCTTATCAGTGGAAAGAATTGTGAAAAATTAAAAAAGCACAAAATTAAATGAATTGCAAAACATGAAACTTATCCTTGAAGATACATACAAATGACATTTGTTTGTACATGTATTGTATTATAATCAGCTAACATGTTTCTAATCACTCTGTAATTGGAAACATGTTATTTGGTTTCTGGGCAAATCAATTTATTGATTTACTGTCTCTTTTGAATAAAAAGTCAGGTATGAAGAAGTACATCGAAGATGGTGTTGTTTGATTTTTATTTTAAAATTATTTTCTACTTGTATATTTGAGATCTTTCAGAAATATTTATATATTCAGAAATATTTAAATTTACTTTTAAAATTTTACAGTTATAGAAACGAAGTGGAAGTAATTCTATCTTCGTCTGATATATTAGCAGGTGCAATCAGTATTAAACTTGTCTCTGTTACTCTTTTCGTACGCTTATTGAATACGAATGTCCTATAGTATAACATGTTTCTTTGTACTTAATGGATAATATGGTTATGGTCCTACGGGAATTTTTTAATTAATAATTTTTTTTTAGTCACAACAATCGAATCTGACAATCTGATCGGTACAATATATAATAATGGGCGAAGCATTTTTATTATAAAGTCTGGGCTTTCTGTATCAAAATTAAAAATTCAAAAATTTATACAATAAGTCATAAATTTACTTCTCAGATGAACATAAAATCTGTCCTAATTAATAAACTTACCAGTTAATCTTCCTTCCAAACCCTCAACTTATAATTATTTCAAATATTTCTCCGGACCTATAATAATTTATCTTCATAATCGCTAATCCACCTCGCTTCTGCAAACTTTAACTTGATAGAGATCCACCTTCCTAATTAATGGGGAAATTGCTATAGAATCGACGTATAAAATTCGATTAATACTAAAAAACAAATTTTTTATCAGAGATGCTGTTAATTAAATTCCATTCGAACCCTTAATTAAATTCGAAATAAAATAATGCTCTCCCTTGGGGTGTTATAACTAGGCTAATCGGGGAAGTGGAGGGTTTGGATTTGTGTCTTGCATTTGAAACGCGCGTGACCCGTGCATAGGGTCAAATGTTGAGTGCGCGTGGGTGTGCTGACACGGTCGTATACTCCAACCCCATAACCTAGTTTTTGGAATTCTAATAGCAAGAACATATGTTTATCTCGGATGCCAATTGCATTTACAATGACGGTTAAATTGCATTTGATCGATATTGGTTATTAAATAGAATACATCAAAATTTAAATTCCTTTATAATTCAAAACGTTCCATAGATTTTTAATAATAAATGAAAATGAAATGTTTTATCCGATAATATAATTTTTATGAAAGAAAATCCCATATAATCATTGAACAGTTTGTTGTACCGTTTAAAACAACAAATTTTTGGGCATGTACTTTACAAATGATACACTTTTTAAAGTGGAATATATTTCTATTTTCTAAAGCCAAACGAAGCAAGATAAAGGCAATAAAAGAGAAGGAAATAATGTGATTCTATATTAGAAGCACAGGTAGGTCGATGCAGCCTAATACTGTTAAAAAGAAACTAGTTTTTTTTTATCTGGACACAATCGGGTTTAAAGCATTCCTCGCTACAGATCCATTAGCTAGGCCCGAACATTTTTAGCTTTGTCGGCAGTACCAAACAAATAACAAAGTACTTTACATTACATCTATCAAAATAACTACTTCTCAGTATTTTCTTCCCATTTTTTCATGCTAAAGTACTAAAGCAGAATTAAAATGCGTGTCCGAATTGAGCACGCGCTGTGATATTCTACTAGAGTACCTCACTTTGATGGGCTGGTATACAATGGTTCGAGTCGCTGCAATCTGAGGCTGATTTTTGTTATAAGTCAAGGAAATAAAGCAAAAATCCTAAATTTCAATCAAGCCACCTTATAAAGAGGAAACTTTTTGCATTTTCTTCTGAAAAGTCTTCAGAAAATTTGTTACCACTTTATTATTGGAACAAATGCATTATTTTATCTCTATAAGCAAAAATGCAGCGTTTTCGATAAGATTGCAGGTTATATTTTGATAAAGAGAAACGAAGAAATAGAACGAAAAACTTCCTTAAATTAAAAGTATTGAAATATAGAAGGAACAAAGAAAAGAAAATCAGTTAAATGTTTTTATTTGAACCAAGGCATTTAAAGAATGTGGATGAGATGATAGAAGTGAATTGGTTATAGGATTTCTTCTACTTAGTATAAATATATTTAAATATTTATTATTAAAGGGCCATCAATCTGAGGATTGGTTTGAAGCGCATCTCCATTCTTCTGTGTCATTCTTTTTAGGTCTATGTAGTTGCACTGACCGACATCTTTCTAGATCTGTTTTATATAAGCCAGTCCTGGTCTTCCACGTCCTCGCTTTTTGTTAGCTTTCTCTGTTCCAGTAATATTTATTATTAGGTTAACCAAACCTTCATGCTTCAGGATATGCCCTATCATTCTGTCTCTCCTTGTATATATTGTATTCAGGATCGATTTCCTTTCCTGGACTATCTCAAGGACATTTTCGTTCGTGATTTTGTCCGTCCAGTTTATTTTCATAATCCTCCTATAACACCACATCTTAAAAGCTTCCAGGTATTTTACGTCTTCGCACAAATAATTAATCTAAAATTAATTTACTGGATTTAAATTTCTGTTGTCTATGCAGCATATGTTTGACAGGTGTAAATAAAACACTAACAATTTAATTTAGATTCCTACCTAAGCTAAAAATAAAAATATGCACATAAAACTTCTGTGTGTACCATTATGAACTATTGATTCTAAAGAAGATAACTTTATGAATATGTATAACAAATTGCATGTATAATTATTAATACCAAAGGAGCATATATTAGAAAATATCTTCTAATACTCGCGATTCACGTAAACATCAAACACACAGAATTGTACATTTCCTGATTAGTTGCATACATAAATAGCTATTTAGTACTGCTATGATTGCAAACCTCAATTTACTCTAATTTCTAGAGTAATGTAAAGTGAAATTATCTTCTGGTATGAAATGTAAACAAACTAACATTTTAAAAAATTTAAAAAAATACTTTTGTATGGAGGGATTTAAGTTTTCCTTTTTAGTATCAAATTTTGAATTAGCAGTTTTAAATATCCAAATATCAACTAACAAACTGATAATTATTATTGAAAACATAGCTGCATTAACTATAGATGATATTTTAGCTCACTTCTTTCAAAAGCCTCTGGTGGTAGAATAAAATTTGTGTTGCAGACACCATTGATATTTTAACTAAAATAGTTGCTTACAATTTTAAAATTGTTTCTATCATCTATAAACGGATAATAGAAATTTAAAAAGATATATCACCTTTAACAAAGAAAAAAAAATTGTTTGCGATAATGTTATTTGTAGTATCTTTATTCCACAAAATTAATTCTAAATAAACTTGACAGCAAAATCCTTTTGAATTTTAAATCTACTTCCTTCTTGGATTATCTTACCCAACAAGGATCTTAACTGTTTATACCCTTATTGATCCCCTATTTGTCTCCTTGTAAATAAATCTAATCTAACTGCAAACTCTAAAAATTCACATTTTCGAGTTATTCTACCGTGTAATACCTCACTGTAAGTACATGTTATTCAGTAAATGTTCCCCCATTTATTTCCTTTCCCCAACCCCCTCTAAAACATTCAAGGCGGCATTTCAAACCGTCGACATCCTTAACAAAAAGACAAAGATACAAAACTGGCGTTCAGTTAAACTTCTCGAAACTTGTCAGGGAAAATTATGATTGCTTAATAACAACAGTATGAATCCTTTATGGGAATAGGAGGAAGGGGAGTGAGCTTCGCGCTTTCCTTACATTCAGAGAAACGCTTCAATAAATGTGTAACAAGACCAGTAGGGGGTTTAATTGATGTACTCAGACGCTTTAAGGAAAAGGGAGAAAAAAAAGAAGTTTCCAATTTAGTAAACTTCAAAGGTGTATAATAAAAGTGCCACCAGAAGGCACAGAAATGATAAAATTAATATAATGAAGAAGAAAAAAATTTGTAAATTGTAAATGTAAATTTAACGGTTTTTAAAAAAGTTTGTATGCTTTGAATGAGTTTCCTGTAAACATAATTCACAAACCAAATTATATAAACATGTCATAAATTTTCAATAAAAACTTCCCAAAGGATTTTTTTTTCCTTTTTCCTGTCGAGATATGAGAAACGCAGAATGGCGTAATCCACCCAGTCGCCATCATATCATCCCTCCTTCTCCCCTTTTTAAACTTTTTAAATCTGTACAAAAGTATACTGGGGAGGGTTGAACTGGGTGCACCTCAAGCAAAATTCCCTCGTGTACGAAAAGTTGTGTGAAAAGTGTCTGCAACTTTGCAAGGGCGTACTAAATATTGGAGACTTTCATCTATTACATTGCAGTCGTAGGAACAGGATTTCAATTCATTCCAAAAAAAAAAAAAAATAGAAATAAAATAAAATACTTAAGTTTAATTTAAAGGCACTTGCTACGAACTCCAAGTATATTCAGTATAAATAATACATTAAAACAAACAAAGATTTATTTAAATATTAATTTTTCTTAGTTGAAGTTCAACCAACTCATCTACATCGGTATTTATAGCTGCAACGTTGTTTGAATTCGAATAATCGATTTTTAGATAATTGAAAATTTTAGTTTGGATTAAATTTTCCTGTATATTTTAGTAAGCAAATATATTTGAAAATAAATTCAACTCGACAAGTTTAATTCTATTAAATCTGTTTGAAAGGATATTGTGAAATAATTAAGGAAAGTTCAAGTATAATTTTCAGTTAATGATGTTTGTTTCTAAACGAGTTATTGATCTTTGACATGTATCCATCCCAAAAAAGGAGGAAATTCGCAATCGATGGTCCATTCCCAAAAAGTTCTTAACCGCAAGCGATATTACTCTTGACCCCTATAGCCGAATATCTCACGGGACTGACACAGATTGAATTCAGGGCAAAAGGGGATGATCACATTTCCAATTTTTAAATCGGAAATTAATTAAAATGGGAAGCAAACAGTTCTCATGTGATTTATTCGGTGCAGTTTTAAACCTGCGCTCTTTAAAGGAATTGAATCTTTTCCCACATCATCAATTTTATTTATTTCTTATTTAGGTGATCTCGAGTCACAGTTTCAAATAAATGAAACGAGCGCGAGTTTGGAGTTTATAGGTCATTAAACATTTCAAGATTTCGGGATTTAGACTTTCAATGAATGCAGGTGAATCTTTTAGTAAATACGTCAAATATGATATATTTTCGATAATTTACATTTTATTTCCATCCAAACATCAATATTTTGATATTAATGGTGCTAAAATATAAAGTACAACTATCTGCTTACGGTATACATTAAGATTTATAAAAATATATTTAAATAAAACAAAAAATTATATTATTTGTATACACTTGATCTGATGATGCATAGTAATTCCCTCTGATATTTGCACACACACCGGTGGCAGCTGCATATTTTAAACACTTTGTAGTTTCTTTTGGCACCCACTGTCACTATTATTTAATTTATTTCCAGCTAAATTTCTCTTCATAAGTAATAAATATTACCAGTTCAAATCAAACAAAAAAAAATTAACTTTAAAATTTTGATATACATACGTCAAAAACGTAACTGAGGTAATTTTTGATTTCGTTTCAATTTACGCTTTGCGAAAATTATTTGGATGATAAGATTGGTATAAGGACCAAAATAAATTATTCGGAATTTCGTGTGACTATTCGGTAGTCGGGACTAGTCTGCACTACATTTTTTTTCCATAGCAACGAGTCTTAAATATCATAAATCTGTATAGATCAACAAACCTATGCCCACAAACTACTATAGATCAATTTTTTCCATATTGACTTTCAAAATATGATTTCAGTTTCCTAATTTTCAAAACAGCGCCATCTAATATATTTGAATGAGACTAAAGTGAAATGTGCGAAAAATGAAATTTCTAAAAACATGAAATATTATAATGATTGCTTACGGGGTACAAAACCGACACTCGAATTTCGAATTTACAGACTAGAAAACATTGTTTCTTTGCATTAATGGAAATTGTAGAAAATGCAATATGCGGCCAATAACTCCAGTAATTTTTGATAAATAAAATAATTTAAAATAATTAAGAGGGTTTACTTTTACATAGCAAAATTAAAATTCGAATAATTTATATAAAAATGCTACTTCAACGATACCCTACTTTTCTCAAACCGTTCAGTATTTTATCCGGAAAAGAGAGATAACCAATTTCCCTTACAGAAATAATATATGTGATGATTATGAAAAGCTCTCACTAAACATTTGTTAAATTATTTTGAAAATAATTTAGAGTCCCAAAATGAATTTCATAAAATCAAAAATATTAAATATACTGTTACGCCCTCATGTAGCCAATTAACACTCCCACGATATTTACTAGTTCCTTTCCATTTTTTATCAAATTTCCTACGTGATTTAAAAATATTATTGCCATGTTAAACTCAAAAACGTTTTTAATTTTAAAATAAACATCTTGTTCGATCAATAACCACTTATAACATATTCAGATGCTCAATACGTAGGAAAAAAAAATAATATGAAATGAACTGGGAAAACGTGTACAGGCCATAAATTACATTTTGAAATGGGGCTTGACTGAAATTTTTATGAAAAAAAAGGGGATGCGATGTCGCTAAAGGGCTGCGTATATATCCCCAACGCGGTGCTAATCGTTAAAAAAACAATTTGGGATTAAAATATAAAAATAGCAAAAGGCATTTCAGGACCGTACTTAAAAATAATGACGAAAAGATACATTTTTATTCTTTTCAAAAAATTATGTCAGATAACTTTGTTAAAAATTAAATAGAGATTTTATCCTTTAGTGAAAAATTCATCTAATATTTTCTTACAAATTCCATTTCTAAATGTAGAATAATTTTTGGACAAACATTACATTTTCTTTTGATTTTACAAGAGTATTTAGAATCCACTACTTGCTGCTATTAAGAGATGGGTGAATTACAAACAAAATCTCACTTTTTTCTGAGATGTCATAAAATAAAACTGTCACATTGACATTTGTTTATAATGAATTTCTTTTTACAATATTTTCCTAAGATAAGTTAATTAAAAGCAGAAAATTTCATACGTAAAATTTTATTACATTTTAATTAAATAATACAATTCTAGACGATTTAACTTCACATTACAATAGTTTGCAGTAATTTTAATCTTAAATCGACAACTCCGAAGTAATGGAATGTAGTTTCCGGATATTTTTGAAGATCCTTTCCAAAAATTACTGGAACATTTTACGCCATCGGTTCATCTTTACTTGAATTTGGGTGGAGTCAATCTCGCTAGTAGTGTCTGAATATTTCCATATGACAGTTCAAATTTCAAACGCATTGTCAAAATTGTCACTTGCTTTGTATTTACTGAATTTTAAAAATCCCGAATTCACGCCTATTTTAAATATTTAAAACCAGAAATTATTAATTTTGTAGACTCATTTGAATCTGATAACTTAGACAGAGCTGATGTTATGTAATGCACTTGTGTTTCCGATGATTTTATGAAGCTGCAGGCTAAGAAACCAGTTCCTAATTTGAATCTTAATAAAATTTCGATTTTAATTAAGAACATCCGATCATGTCAAAATATACAGGTCTTAATATGCTTGGAAATGTTGCAAAACAACAAAATTTTGATGATGAATTTAGATTAGAATTGAAACTGAACTATAAAGGGTTTTATGATTACACTGCAAGTATAATCTCCGCAAATGCAGATCTACAACCATAACAGGTGTGGTTGTTTTGCAACATTTCCAAGCAATGACACCAGTATTATCTTTAGGAATTGAATTTTCATGACAAAATAGATCGGATATTCTTAATGCAGAAGTTTATTTACACAATTTAGCTGCAATATATGCCACGGAAAATTACCAATGTTCTGAAAATTTAGCGTTTTTTGGAACATATTTATACTATTACCAAAAAGCAAGTAAACAACTTCAAATTGGCGTTGAACTGAAAGAAACTGTCATACGGGAGTAGTTATAACAACTGTAGGATAACCAATTGCAAATGGTTTACCTGAAAGAAAATTGCATTTTACAAAATGGCCGCGATCCAAAGCGTATTTTGAATGTTCGTTATATTGTGAAACGAATAAATCCTCGTGATCGAGTTGGATTAATCCGAATAGTGAATTTAATAAGGTTCATTTAGGATTCAAATCACGCATTGAAACTTGATAAAAAATTTAAAACACTTACCTATCACATTGAAATTTAGTGGATTGATGCATCAAAAGGGAGTGTCAAATTTCGTCGTGGATTGGGAATCCGTGATTGAATAAATTCTTGTTATAAGTACCATGATTTTCTATTTGAATCGAAAATAACGATGTATAATTTACTTGCAAAAAATTTTCCCCATTTTGGATACTATTTTCTTCTTCGAAATGGTTAGGAGCTTACGATGAACAACTGGCTTGTTGTGCAAGTGATGAGATACTGCCGATATTGAAAATTTGAACGTAAAAGGTAAACTTGTTTCAGAAACCACTAGATTTTATTTTCGCTTCCATTGTTTTATTTATATCCGGTTTCAAAAAAAAAATGAAATTTTGCAACGCTGCCAATTTTTCCAAATTTACCTTAGGAGAAGGTATTTCAAAAATAATTTTTAGATGAAACGTACATTATTATGATTACTGTTCCAAAAAACTTACGTAACACTATAAACTTATTGTTTTGAGTAATAATATCTACCTTTGTGTACAAATTACAATTGATATTAAATAAAACGACTACGACCCACGATAAACGTAAATGGCAACATTGCAACAGGAAATGACATATTTGTTTATGTTCTGACGTTAATTTTGTGACATATGTCTGATTGAAGGCAAAGCCTACGTTTCATGAATGATAAATTCATTTTTTATTTATTTTTTCTAGTGGTTCGCTTTCATTTTTTGAAAATTGACATTAAAATTCACTTTAATCATTAAAATTTTTTTTCATTGTTTGCTGTTTTCCCACCGTTTTCATATATTAAATGAAACAATTTATTCTAAAATTTATTTGAATATATTTCTTTAATATAAATTTACGAACTCGCAGCTATTAATTCATGATGTATTTGCAGAAAAATTTAAAATTTTTAAGAATGATGAAGATAAATTAAAAATTGCAATCGGTTTGAAGAAAAGTAAGCAACATATTTTTCTATAAATTCTTCTATTTTTAATAGATTCTTGTGCTATTCAAGTGAGAAAATACGGGAAACTTCAAAATTTCCTTTTCTGTCAATTTTATAGTTTCTTTTAAATATTTTAAAATAATTATGAAGAATTACAAATTTCGAAGAAATTTGGCTTTTATAAATACTGCAAATTTTGATGATTTTCCATTAAATTCTTTTGGGTTGTATTTTTGACTTTTATTTTCGATTTTCTTACAAATTTTTCTGTTATTTCTAAAACCCGTTTAAAATTTGATGCAAACATTATGTATTTTCTTCTTAGATCTATATTATGTATCAATTACACATGCACACAAAAGAAATTTTGTTAATTAGTTTTGAAGGGACCAGTTTTGTATTCGAGTTTGGTTTTTAATGCAGCAATTTCGAATTAGGCAACCAACCAACATGCCTGAAGTGTAGTGCAAGTTCCTATTACTTTAATTAGCGGAAACTAGAGAACTGAAGGAAGGAATGTCAATTGAATCCCAAAATGGAAATGGAATAGATCTGTATACAGTCTACAAATTTACTGTAAGAATTCCAGTGGGGTCTGAGGTTCGAACCACTACCTCTGTTCCCCACCATTATTAAAGGTAACGGAAATTGATTCACATCCAAAGATTAAAAAGTTTTTCTTCAACAAACAAAGCAAATATTGAAAATGTAGTAATTATACTGTTTTCATATTTGTTCTAATTGTACGTATGCGTCTGTTGACAGTGAAATAATTGGACGGTAGTATTAAAAGCTGACACGAGCTCTCTGACAATTTGCTAAGGCGCATAAAAGATAATGAGGGCACTAGTGAAAACACAATGGATCCCTGCTAAGTGATTAAATTTTCATAATGAGGTAGGATGAAATTATAGCCAGGCATCTTTTTATCTCAATAAAAACCCGCTCCAATCAAATATTCACATTCCAAATAATTGATAATTCTAACTTGGGGTTACTGAGCAACAGTGCGTCCTTAAATATTTGATGATTCCTTAAGTTTTCTTATGAGGGGTGGGTAGATTCGATATAGTCGCGACCTGGGGTTTTAAAAGGGGTAAATTGCAATCCGTTCTGTTCTGAATTTTCCTCACGTAAAATTATGCCAGGGCCATGCGATCCCATATTTTAGCAGGGAGACGCCTGGAATTTGACACTCAATTATGAATTGTTTTATAATTCATATCCTCTGGGAAACTTAGGGTTTCACGCTGTCATCAAAAAAGCATCATTCATGATAAAATTTCCCAACATGGAAATAACATTTTACATAATGTTAGTGCACTTTTTGTGTGTGTTTCAACTATCACTTCCGAAACTATATGAGAAAGGATTTTTAAAAAAATGGAAAATATTCGATCTATTTTAAGTTATTTTATTCAAACATTTGAAATGAAAAATATTTCGATAGTTAAATATAATAATAATACTGTAATAAAAATATAATTTGTCAGCTCAATCTTTCAAATATGTATTCGCATAATTATCTAATTCATAATTAAAACATAGCGCGAAAGGGTAGCGTTTCATATATATTTTAAATGTACAATTTTTTCGCCTAATACTTTTTTTTACATTATTGATATAAAGTTAAAGAATAAAAAAACTAAGATGAAGCCAAGTGCTGTGAAGTTTCAAAGTTCCAATAAGGATTTTCTAGGAAATTGACTCTCTAAACTTAAGAAGTTCTGCCCGCTGTAGCTACTGCGATATTTTATTCATCTTAACTGATTAAGATAATTAAGATAAGTCAAGATATCTAATGTGAATAACACGAGCAAATCTATTTATTCAAGGTTCATGCTAGAAATCACTCTTTTCTAGCAACAAGAAAAACATTATATTTTGTCTTTTAGAAAATATGTTGTCTATTCTAATATTTTCCCTCTTTTTATGCTCAATTGATATTGCCATTAAAAAATATCCCGCTCGAAGAGCTCAGGATATTTTTAGGCAACATTAATTTCACTTAAAAATCGGGAGAAGTATTTATGAATATACAGAAGTGATTTTGTGATATTATTTCTGATTATATCCCTCGTACATTTTAAACCAATCTTATTTAAGAATTTTAAAGAAATAAACCAATCACGGCAGTATATCATGAAAATACATTCACCTTAATTCCAAATTGACCAATAACGTGCTGCAAAAGAATAAATACAACATTCAGATTATAAATCCCCTTTTAGCATCCGGTTAGGTTATAAAAATTTCGTTAAACGCATTTTATATCTTATAAAACTTGTAAAATTAGTTTAATGTAATTTTTGGGAGTAACTAATGTCATATTTACCAAATATCAAAAATAACATCTAGTTACCGCTTCTCAATTTCTCTAATGCGTTTGTGCCTAGCTAATTCGATATAAGAACAAATTTTAATTTGTTATAAAAATTATATGTTTATGGAAAATTAATCCTTAACAAACTTTATTAACGTATCATTTTTATGCATTTATGAAAGCTATAAATAAAGGATCAAAGAAAAATTGTTTTTAAACCACTACAATGATTTCATTGTGAAAATTTCAAAAGCGGAAATTCCACACACCTACTGAAATTCCTGGCATTGTTGAAAAAATGAAATCCAAGCTCATTGTTATAAAATGCAAAACAATAACGTTGCGTAAATTTTGGGAAACAAACTAAAATATTTATAATAAAAATATTTACTGCTAAATATAAAATGAATAATTGGGTGTAAATTGTAATGTAATGACTATAATTTTAATTTAAAAAGTAAACATTTAAAAAATAGATTAATATTTTATTCGAACACTTTCCATTTCTCCATTAATAATAAAATCTATTGTACATAAAAATGTTACTTTAAACGCTTAATAAATTTTGTTATTTCTGTAAAAGAAAAATTTCTTTAATCGTTTATTAATGCTTTTATTAATGCATAACATTCATACTTTAATGACTTTTATTAACGCTCAATTTTATATAAACGAATGTTACAAAGGATCTCTCATTGTGGGAATTAAATTTAAACACATGAATATGTATTTTTGAGATAAATTATGTTGCAAAAATGCAGAAACTCATGTTCTTGGGCTTAAAATAATAACAAAATCTTCTAATTAAATTTTACGAATGCACAAATAAATGTTTTCGTACGTTGAATAATATTTGAAAAACCTTTAAATACTATTTTTGAATTCAAAATGCTGAATTATATGTTAAGAACGCATAAACATGTGTTTTTATGCTAAAATAACATAAAAAGTCGAATTACGATCTAGTAATGAATAAATAAGTATTTATTGAGTTAAAATAAAGTAAAAAGTCGAATTATGTTACTAAAAAGTATAAATACACGCTTTTGGGTTTAAAATACATCCCGATTATTAATCCCTGTGATTTGTAATAAATTATAATCATACTTTTCCGAAATTTTATTTTTTGTAATCACCTGACTAATGACAATTTTCTATCAACTGCTTTTCTTTACATGTTTTTGTTTCTCTGTATATTTTAATAAAAATATCTTTATAAGATAAAATCTTCTTTTCAACAATTTTAATTCCCGCGATTCTCATAACAAACTACATATTAATTTTCAAAACATCTATTCGCAATATAGTGATACGTAACGCCACCTGTAGGTACGCAATTATACTATGTAATTATTGGAAATAGATTACTTTACCTGTACAGTTTTCCTCATTACAATAGTTACCGTACAAAATACATTTAAATTTTTTTTACTGAAATTAGTTTTCTAATTAATCATTACATATTGCTAATTAGAAAGCAGCTGTATTTCAAATTTGTTATTAATTAAATGTCTACAATTATTTTTAACTTTGTAGCATACACTTTTAGAAACTGTCAATGTTGTGTGCCTCTAAGAGAACAATGCCAGAGTAGAATATGAGTGAAAATTAAAAAATAAATTAAACATTTCAGTTCAAATTGTACGAGGATGGTAGTTCAAAAAAACACATGGAAACTTTTAAAAATTTTATTGAATAAACGCAGTAGAAGTGTGGGAAAAGGTGTACTATAAAATTAAAAGAATTAAATACACGGTAAAATAAAACCAACAAAAACAATAAATAAATAAAGAAAGAACATAAGAAAAAAGATTAACTTATTGTTCAATACGAATTTAAATAAATTAAGTTACAAATTTTATAGAAGGATTTCTTTACATTTTGGCATGTTGATTTCGCTGTTGGAAAAATTATATTAAATCTTCATTCATCATTTAGATTTAAAAATTTAAGATTTTGAAGCTGGGGTAACTTTAATAAATCCAATTTCTTTTTTATCACTTTATTTAAACAGAGAAAACTTTTACATTGGTTATTAATTAAATGTAAATTTAATAAGAAGTTTAAAGTTTCAATATTATTTAACTTTTAAACTGTGGTGTTCTCTGTAAAACTGCTACATTTTAAATTTATCTGTAATTTTCCACAAGATTTTTATAACAATGTCCAAGGAAAGTTTTATTCGATAATTTATGCCGCACTTTGTAAATTCTATTAAATTTTTAAGAAATTATAGGCAACTTCTGTCGATATTACTGGAAGTCACGATGTTAGTAACTCAAATAAAGGATGAGCAATATAATATGAAATGTGACAGGTGGCACGGCATGAAACTCGAACGTTACAATGATTTGTAGATAATCGATGCTGTATAAACTGAGTTGTCAGGAGCAGATGTCTGCAAATCAGAAGCACCCCGTATTTTAATCATACACGCAATAGATAGGCAAATTTCAGAATTTACGATACAGATTCCTACTTTACATATCAATTAATTTATTAAATAAATTTCCAAAAGTTAATTTATCATAAAAAAGGAATCCTCCTATACATCTTCAAATATTGAAGGAAAATGATTGTATATTTTAATAAAATTATGCGTTTAAAAATCGTTTTAAACTGTAAAAAAACAAAAGACTTTTAATTTTTATTATTAATATTTATTTAAAATTAATATATTTTTTTGTTTCTTTCGGGTGAGTGAGATTTCGATGAAGAAAATTGCTTTAAATTTCATTTTAAAAAGGTAAATTAACTTTATATTTGAATTTGTATTTGTTACACCACTGGTTGCTGATTATTGATTTTGCTTTCGGTGCAGTTAACTTCCTGCATTACCGGCGCGAATATAGTTTGATACCTCCAGTTATCGCTAGATGTCCCCGTGGGTATATCGTCAACAATTATTCTCATACTACTCTCGATAATCTTGCGCGTGCCCTTCTTTCCATATTCCTATCGTATCCAGGATGTTTGCACCCTCGTGCAGATCCCCCTTTCCCTATTTTTATCGAATTTTACAACTATCGAGGATACTTTAGAGTAAATCACTTTAGTTGATTCGATTTTAGGACACGTTTAGGGGGGTGATTTTGGGTGGGCAAAATACTGTTAGTAGAAAATTCGAGGGTTTATGTGTTTGCTTTAAGCTTTTTAGATAAATTTAATTTTATTTAGGAAACCTTTATCTAGTTTTTTGTTAGTGGAAATGAATTGAAGGATGAATGGATGTGTAGGTGGGGATGAAGGTCGCACTTAATCTGATTAGGTGCTATGCTCAATGGAAGTTGCCTAGTCAATGAGGTGAGGATATAGTTAGACTGTGCTTCTGATACGTCGATAACAGTTAACTAGGAAACTCAAGATAAATATATTTTCTATAAAAAATCTATAATTATGATATTACAGAAACCCTTATCATATATATTTTCTCTTTGCTTATTACTTTCTTTATATAAATCGAAATAAAATGAAAAAAATACAAACAAGAAATAATTTTCTATTCAGATTAAAAACTGAATATAAAGAATAAAATTCATATTTCTAAGGATATATAAATATATAAAGTAATAAGAGGGAATAATGAAAATTGATATTAATATATACAAGAGAAATATATTTATTTCAATAAAATCAGAAAAATTAAAACTTTTACCGTTGATGTAGTACAAAGATAATTTGTTATAAATTTCATAATGGTTTTGTAATGTATTAATCATCAATTTACATCACAATTTCCATACAAAATGCAGTGAAAAACAAAACACTGAAAAGTTTATTTGAACATGTTGGAATAATAAATTCTAATAAAAGCAAAATGGGGCCTGGAAGTTTTGTCATATGCATTCGATTATCAACTTTCTAATATGCAGTAAGCATAAAGCAGGAAATAATGGAATTTCTTCATTGTAAATATTTTTATTATACTAAATATAAACACAAGCATAATTAAAATATTTTTTCTACTTACCAATCATAACATTCTCATTATGAAACCCAAACAAGTTTCATAATAGCTTCGTTGTAACACCCGACTTTTTATTTTTGGTGTCGGTAATAAATTTATAAGCAATTGTCATTATCAGAATCAGTCAATTTAATGTTGTGTCAAATGAGACATTTAATTGATGAGATATCATCGGGGAGATGGATAAGGTATTGTTCTGCATTAATATTAATCTTAATTGCAATTTATAAGTGATCATGTACAACAAATTCCGCTTAATTACATAAAATTTCGGCAGTGTCACATAGGGATATAAATTAATTTGATTACACAATATGCGTCATTGTACCACTACCAGTCAATTATGATGGTGTCTCTTTTGTAAGAACCAGTAGATGGCTTGCCATTTAAAACTGGAGGTTTTTAAATAATAACTATTTACTGCATATTTTAATCCATCAAAATTGAAAGTTCTTTAAACTTTATAAAAATACATTTCAAGCTCTATAATACTTTTTCAGACGTTTCAGTATTTTGTTCAGAAAATGGATATATCCAATTTCCCTTATAAAAATAATATGTGATTAATCATTCAAGTTACAAGAGCGTTTTTAAGTTGTCTTTCTAGATATGCAGGATCTTAAAAGGATTGTTTTTCTATCTATGTAAATAAATACTTTCTGTATTAAACGTGAATTACATGATACTATTTATTTCGTTAGCTTTTATAAAACCTGCCCCTATATTTGCTCATTCTTCGAAATATTTCTATTTTCGTACTATCTACCATGTAGAAAGAGGTTTAGAGCACCCTATTAAAGTTAGATATTCAACAATAAGAGTGATTTATCCCATTATTATAGGAATGCAGAAGTCATACTCAATTTAAATAACTATTGAAAGGATATCGTAGCGCGTTCAGTGGTACGAGTAGTAGATAAAAAATAAAAAGGCTGCTTTTATGAAAGCTAGTGCAATATTTAATGTTGCATGACTCACTCTACATTTCTGAAATGACTTATTTCACTGAAGAGCATCTTAAAGGCCTCACACACGACAGATCAATTTGTCACGAAGCTATTTAGCAATTGTAAAAGCACTTTTTTTTATTTTATATATATCCTATTGTAATCAAACACCTGTATATTTCCCACTTGGAATTATTCGATGATTCGGTGTAGTGAATTTTCTCGCTGGCGAAAATCCAACTTAAGGCCCCCATACACGATAGGTCCATTTATCTCGAAGTCATTTTGTACCATTTCAAATGGATTTGGAACAAATTTATGGAACATATATGATAGATCCCAGTTTGCCTTCCTCCAAGCTCTCCTACATTTTCGTTGATATTCGATGTTTTAATTTAGAAAATTAAAAATGTGTTAACTAAGCACATTTTTGTAAATTATGTTTTATAAAAATATACCTTTTTTATTTTCAATCCTTTTTTTTTAATAAAAAAAAAGTAAAAAATATAGCTTTCATCAATATCAAAAATAGAAATAAGTAACATTGAAGTCCGGTATTCATTTTTTGCGCTTTATATCCACTTTATACTTAATGGTCACATATAACAATAAATATGCGGGAGAGATGTGATATTTATAAAAATATATAGCGCTTACCAACCCCCTGTGAAATGAAATGGATGCTTGAATTTCACCCAGGGATATGTCGGAAGATAAAAAGGACAATAAACTACGAGATATGTTTACATCGGCGTTGGGGCGCACTTATTGCTAATCATAGTTAATGGGCCACCCCTCTGTGAATTTTAAGGGTGAAAGGGCGCAGATCAAATGAGCAAACGGGTTAATGGGATGTAAAATTGTTGAAAATTAATAGAAAAATAAAATGGGAAACGAGAGATAACATGCATCACTTTACATAAATTTTGTTTGAGTGCACACGAGATTAAAGTTTTATGTAGCAGGTTTTATAAATTTCAGTTTAAAATTTTATTTCGTACTTTTAATATAATTTTATATGTAGATATTTCAAATATTACTGAAATTATTTATGGTTGTGATAAGATAATATAAATATAAAGAATCAGTTAATTTAATTCATTAACTTAACAAAAATTTGTTAATTATAAAAAGAATCTTTTAGGCTGATATGTTATCGAGAAATAGGGTTTGGCATGTTATATTTATTTTATTGCTTTCTTATTTTGTTTAAAATGAATTTGTTTGTTATTTATTTAAAGTATTTTTTAGCAAAGTAATACTCGTAGAAGAATTTATCAATTAAATAATAAATAATTTAATACTTTAATTTGGATCTTACAAATTTGGGAGTAATGCTTAGGGAAATTGTGTGTTTTGAAATAACAAAAATTAATATGTAATTAAGTAATATAATTGTATGCATATAGATGGCATTACACAACAAAATAAGTGCGAGTATTTCGTTGAAAAATTAATATTTTCTTATGGAAATCTCGGGAAATAATATTTTTATAGCTGAGCTTGCATTTTACAAAGATATTTTTATTGAAATATCTATGGAAAAAAGTCACTCAATAAAAAAGTACTTGAAATGAGTTTGTAACTTTATGGTTATAATTAAAAAAAAAAAAATAGAATAAAATAAAAACATACCTTTTATTGATAATAAAAGTAATCAAAATTTACAAGATTATCGAAAACATATAAATGCATCGTTTTTAAATGTAATGATTTCTATAGTTTTAATGAACCTCAATTTGTCCTGTGTTTTCTTCGGGCGAATATTCTACTTGTGATTCTGAAGTTATATCTCCTTTAATCACCGGATTTTTAAATTCAGCCGTATTTGCTCTTTGTTTTTGAAGATTTTCTGTTTCTGGGGATTGTTGTGGTTCCGATTTTGTACAGCAGCAACCCATTTCGAATTTGCTTTTTAATAAGATTCTACTACGCCTTATCTGATGACTAAAAACAAAACTAATAAAGATTCATCATTTTGTTAAACTGATAACTAATGCATCTGTAAGTATTGATAAGATAGAAAAATTATATGGTATGGCAATACTTAAAATAAATTTAAAATCTTGTAAATTGTTGTCTATATTTGGTTGTGTTTTTCAAAATTGAAATTCATCTTTAAATTTTTAAATAGATTTTAGCATATTACTTCTATCACCTATTTTATTTTGACATGTCTGGTTTAAAAGGTTGTAAAAACTAAAGATAAGAAACAATCGTTATTTATTATTGTTCATTTTATAAGTACAATATAATTGATAAGACTAGAAATTTTGTTCATACAAATTATTTTCATTTTCGAAATTTTTTTCTGCTTGATCTATGCTTAATTTTTTTCTGTGACTACATATCTTTTGATTGACTTGTAATGGGAACTTCTTCTTGATCTCTAGATATTACCACTTCGCGCTGTTCTTTACTAACTTGGCCTGGTGGTCGTTGTTGCACATTTATTTCGATTTGACCTAAAAATAGTTTTTTTAATTAATTTTAAGAAGAAAATAAATTGAAGCATTTGAAAAACAACAGGAGATGTTGTTTAGAATGAACTTCTTCAGAACCATCAGATCGCAATTTTCACGAGATTCATTTTCTTAATTTATAACTTAGGATAGGTAAATATTCACGAATCAAATGACACGCAAATTGAATGAATTAAATTTGAAAATTTGTTGAGATATTTTTGGAATGGTGAGATCTGCTGGAATTACTCTGAACAAAAATTACATCGAGTCTCATCGAAACATCACGTTTTGGGTAAATTAGTTTTTTCGGTTTCAATATTGATAGGTTTCTGTTAGAGTGATAGAAAATGAATTTTCGCATTTTTTTTCCAAGAAATATTATAACTTGCTGAAGTCTAACATTCCTATTTTGACTTATGTGAAAGCTTCTTCCGCTTTTGAGCTCATTTTTCAAAACATTTTCTAGGTCCTTTTAAAATATACGAATTAGCCACATAATAATTATAAAAAAAGTTAAAATACCTTCACCATTAGATTCTGATGTAATATCCTTTGTTGGATCTAAAATACATATTATAATTTTATATTTAATTAATTACAACAAAAGTATTACCTTCTATTATCTTAGTTAAATTTTCTTCTATTTTCTTAACTATATCTTCTTCATTGTTATTATTTTTTGGTTTGTCCTTTGAATTGTACACAATTTCTGGGGTTGGTTCAAGAATTTCTTTACTCCTGCAACATCCCATCTTATGAATGTTTGAGTAATTGGTTCTATTAAACACTACATTCAATGTTATCAATTTTATCAAATTCGAAAAAAAAAACATATTATCTACAGTAATACCGTTTATCATTAAGAGTATAAAAAAATTTATCATTTGCATCGTAATAGCTTCATTTAAATTAAAATGAAGATTGGAAATGTAATGAGTGTAAAGAATTTTGTCGATTTTATTTGGTGACATTGGTCAAATTTGTTCTGTACACTTTACAGTTGAAATCATGATAATAATTCATTTGGAAGTATTATAATGTGTAAAATACAAAGGGTAGTTAAGATCCATTTGTGTTTTCAAATTTATATTCTAAACTCTTTTCCAGAAAAATTTAGTGCATATAATTATCACATATTTCGATTGAAAAACTTTATATAAACAGTTAAGCGTTCCAAACTTACTAACTATGTTCTATATTTTTCAGTGTTGCATTACATTTTAAACTTTCAATTAATTGTTGCAAAAATACGTCAAAAACGTTATATATCTGCAACAATATGCATACTTATTATAGGCATGACGTATTCGTCTTCATTAAGAAATTCTTTGAGAAAATGATTTGAATGATTTGTTTGTACAACTTCTTTGGCATTGTCTTAATTGGATACTATTGTTAGATAAACCGAAAGTTATTTTTATATGAATTTCTGCAAAATGTCAAATTATAAAGTGAATAAAATGTCTTAAAATTTAATTTTTCTATTTCTACTTACGGAAATAAACATAAAAAATAAATAATATCTATAATAAGCATTATCAAGATAAGATTATAACTGGTTATAAATTAAACTCTTCAATTTTTCGAATATCAAATTTATCTAAATTGTTGCAATTATCAATTTTACTCAATAAATAAATATAACTTTTTGTTAATAAATTGATTAAAATAAAATTTAGGTAAAATAATTAAAATTAAAATCTTTAACATAAAAATTAATATTTAAGTATTGAACAGAACAATCAATCTTATATGGGCAATTCTATTTAAGAGGGGCAAATTATTGGGGGAGGGTGGTGGTCTGGAAACTCATGTTTTTTTATCATAAAAATTTCCATTAAATCCAGTTCCTGGGTCACATGTCCCAAAAAAGTACGTCCTAGAGAACTAATATCTGATTTATGGAGGTAAAAATCGATTTTTGGGCGTTTTTTATGTTTTTTCGATTTTAGGGACATTAAAACGCCGATAAGCGGAAAAATTCATAATTCGTCATGAAGCTGATGTATAAACATGTCGATTTGACTAAAACAATAAGTTTTTCATCTTAGTCATTAGTATTCGCATCGTTTGAGAATTGCCAAAAATAGGCCGAAACCGGTAACGAGAGAAAAACGATTTTATGTTTTTAAATAAGTTCAAAATAGGTAAATCTATTTTCATTTCTGGATAAAATCTATTTGAAAACATTTATTAATGAATTCATTGACAGTCTGAATTTTAAATAAGCTTTGATTAGCGAAAAATTTGTTAAAATGTTGTTGTTGACCCCACAACCACGTGATTTTAAAGCTTGTTTTTATTGTTTCACTACAACCTCTTTCAAAAATTTATCCATTCAAATGCATTCAAATTATAAAATCCATCTTCTATAACTTCATCAATAGTTATTTATTGACGCATTGTATTGATGAATACCAGTTAGATTTATTGGTTATATAAATGGTATTGGTCCAATAGTTACGTATCATTTTATCGAATGTTGGTGAATACCTACATAAAAATCATATTTTTTGAAAAAAACAATTTCTAATGTATATCAACGATATCACAAATAAATACATTGAGTAATACCAACACAAAATTGCGATTTATGGTTATTATTGCATTGGAATATAAATTAGGGTGATTTGCACAATAAATGAACAACTCCTAGAAAATAACAGTCTACCCTTTTACTTGAAAATTATTGCTTCAGTTGCTTTCTAGTTTCCATTTTCTTAAACAATGACACTTCCAGCATTCACAACGAAAGTTTTTAAAAGACATGAAAACCTGTTGGAGTGGAAATAGTCGTTCATTCATTGGTTACAACGTTTCTTTAAATGTTCATTTATCAAACAAGTTTCTTCTTCTTCTGTGAATGCCCATCCGTTGCGAATGTTGGCGACCCTTATCCATTCTTGGATGGACAAGGGTTGTCCTGGGGAAATGGTTATCTGTCAGGTAGTTTCCCGTTGCTTTCCTGACATGGTTTTTCGTTAAA